>PJEM01016002.1:0-27658 GCA_004023845.1 Helogale parvula | reverse complement strand
GGGGTGGGGGGTTGGGGGGGGATTCTGAAAAGCAGCAGGAGGAAGAAAAAGCGGTTAGGAGCCCAGGAGACGGGTCGATGTGGCAGCCGGTGTGCTGGGTCCCTCACCCTTAGGAAGAAGAGACTCTGGGGCCTCCCTGTTCCCCAGGAGACCAGAAGCAGAAGCAGCCTGGCTGCCCCCCCCAATCGAACGTCAGTCCCCCTGACAACCCGAAGCCCCCAGCAATGGGGAGCCGTTGGGAGCCGTTGGGAGCTCCGCCAAGAGTGCGTGGCCCAGACGGACATCGTCCTTCCCCACCAGGCACAGACGCCCCTTCTGAGCAGAGACACAGGGACAGTGGGGGCAGGGGCAAGAGGGACCCCCCAAACAAATGGTGAGACCTGGGGACCCTGTTCACCCCACAGACAGTGAGGAGTTTGGGGGACCCCGCCCCAGGGGGGCCTGGCCAGAGACTCCCATACTTGCTCCCCCATCCAGAGGCACATGGGGGCCTGGTCTGCAAAACCCCTCGCTCCCTCAGGCAGGTCTGGGAGGGGCCAGCAGGGACCCCAACAACACCGAATAAGCCACAGAGCCCAAAATAGTACAAGGACCCTGGAAAGTGAGCGGCTCTCATACCCGTCGCCAGGGCCCGTGCGCTGGCGCGGGCAGAGTGACAGGCTGCTAAAACAAGCTATGTAAATAGGGCCCAGCGTCTCCCGACACGACAGACGAAATGTCCACGGCGCAACTGAAACCACAGTGTGAGCGAGAAAATACAACCGGCAAGTGTTGGCGCTGGGATGAGTCTGATGCTGGGATTACCCGGCCTGGTTTTAAGGCAGTCGTCATAACAATGCATCCAGAACCCGCTACAAATTCTTTTGAAACAAAAGGGGGAAAAAAGGAAAATCTTAGAGGAGAAAGAGAAGTTGTAAAAAAAAAAAAGCCTCAGGAGGAAACCACACAACTGAAAAGCACAGTCACAGAAACGTTTAACAAACTGTCTGGGGTTTCTGCAGTGGAGGTGAGGGCACGGAGTCTGGGGATTGACACAGAGAGTCCCCGTTCTCCACAACAGGGGACAAAGACAGAACGAGACGGGCAGAGGCCGTGGGGCCAGGGACAGTCGGCGCGTCTCCAGCATCATGAGCCGAAGCCCCAGGACAGGGCAGCCTGGTCGGGGAATGAGGTGCTGAAATAGCCCCAAACGTGGTGAGAGACGTGAGTCTGCAGACCGGGAGGGATGAGCCAGGCCCAAGCCAGATACTCCCCGGAGCACCCGGGCCTGTGCCGGGACACATCGCAGTGAAGTTTCTGGAAACCAGTGACAAGGAAGAGGTCCTGAGAGCAACCGGAGGTAAGTGGCACTTGACCCAGTGACAGCAGGTGCCCCGTCAGAAGCCCCCAGAGGGCGTGTAGGGGAGAGGCTCTCTCGGACTCTGTCTTGGCGAAGCTGTCCTCCGGGAGGGCCCAGGACACTCGCAGAGGAAGGCACAAAGGAGGGGACCGTCACTGGAAGATCTGCTTTTAAAGATCGGGCAGAGGAAACTCTTCCAACAGACGGGAAGTGGAAAGTGAAGACGTCACGGAGCCCCAGCAGGGAGGAGAGAAGGGGAGCTAGGACGGCGTGCAGCCGGCGTCCTCCTCCGGGCCCTCTGAGTCATCTGCGACACTGGCAAGAATGGTTGTAAGACTTTATTTTGTCCTCACTGCTGAATTACTGTTTGGATCGCTGCAAAGGGACGTGAGTGTCTGCCGTCGCCGCGCCTCAGCACATCTGCGATATTACAGACTGTGTTCGTCGTACGGTGACCTTCCCGTACCCACCAGTTACCAGCCTTGATTGTAAACCCATGTGATTAAGACAGGACGATGCTGATGTGGAGACACGCAAATCTAGACATGGGCCAAGTGGGACGCTCCGAAACAGGGTCCTGGGTGTTGGTGGAATGGACCCGGCTCTGGACACAAGGAAAGGATGAACCGTCACCAAATGGTGTGAGACAAAAGATTTTCCATTCGGAACACAAATACAGTGGATCCTACCTCGCGTCACACATAAACACAAATTCCAGCTCGGTTAAATATCTGAACGAGAAACACACCCCGCCACCCCTGGAAGCTTTCAGAACTCAGCATAGTATCTTTATGACTTCCGGATAGGGAAAGATACCATCATTAAGGCACAAAATGTGTCCATCACGAGGGAAGACGCGAAGTGTCAAAACTTGTTTGCAGGGGCGCCTGGGTGGGTCGGTTAAGCGTCTGACTTCCGCTCAGGTCATGATCTCACGGTTCGTGGGTTCGAGTCCCGCATCGGGCTCTGTGCTGACAGCTCGGAGTCTGGAGCTGCTTCTGATTCTGTGTCTCCCTCTCTCTCTGTCCCTCCCTTGTTCGCGCTGTTTCCCTCTGTCTCAAAAGTAAATAAACATTTAAAAAATTAAAAAAAAACTTGTTTGCAAACGGCTAAGTCTCAAAACATAATGTTGACCAGGAACAGGGATTTCAATGGATACATTCAATATGTTACAGATTGCGCAAACTATAATGATAATATAATAATATTTTAATGATTCAAAACAATGAAATCAATGGTTCCTTGGTAAACATACGTGTCACAGCACCAACGTCCGGATCATGTGTGTCTCTGGTGACAGGGTGTTGGGATTAGGGAAGAGCAAATGGATATTCCAAATCTATTATTAACATTTTAGTTTATTATTTATTTTACTTAAAAATTTAAATGTTTATTTTTGAAAGAAAGGGAGGGAGGGAGAGACAGAGTGCAAGCAGGGGAGGGGCAGAGAGAGAGGGAGACACAGAACTGGAAGCAGCTCCAGACTCCGAGCTGTCAGCACAGAGCCCGATGCGGGGCTCGAACCCATGAACCTGAGATCATGACCTGAGCCCCCCAGGCACCCCTAGCACTTTATTTTTAAAAGAAAATAATCTAAACCAAGTACAGAAACGTTTTGAGAAAACCAAGTGGTGGCTATAAAAATATTTTATTCCATAGACTTTTGTAAGAAATAAGGCACCGAAGAAAGGAGAAACATTTTAAGTAACACATGTAAGGTCTTCCCTGCAGACCTTAAGATATTTGAAATCCCAGTGGTGTCCATCCTATTGAGTTTACAGACTATTTTTAAATATTTATTTATTATTCTGTTCTGAGAAAGAGAGAGAGAGCACAAGCGCTGTGAGCGCAGAGCCTGACGTGGGGCTCGATCTCATGAGCGTGAGATTGTGACCTGAGCCGAAATCAGGTGTCAGACGCTTAACCGACGGAGCCCCCCAGGCCCCCCAAAGCACCAGAGACTAAATAATAGAGAAGGAACTGAGGGCTGCTGGAGGGGAGGTGGGCGGGGGATGGGCTAGGTGGACCAGGGGCATTAAGGAGGGCGCACATTGGGATGAGACCTGGGTGTTGTCTGTACGTGATGGTCACTGGGTTCTGCTCCTGAAACCAACACTACGCTGTACGTTAACTCACTAGAACTCAATCCATTCATCCATCCATCCATCCATCCATCCATCCATCAAATCGGTGATGCGCCCCTTTCCTCTGCTGGGTCTCCGTGTCCTGATCCGCACTCACTGCCCTTGGGTGCGGTTCTCCAGCTCGTCCCATAACCCCTGTGGCTGCTTCACAAGACTGCAGCACCGCCTGTGGCACTGGGGTCCCTCCCCACGTCCGTGTCCCCTTTGGATTTCCTCTTTCTGCCCTCGGCTGCCGAGACCACCGTCTTCCCTGTTAGAAAAGCAGGGCTGGACGGTGGCTGGTTATTGAAATGGTAAAGACTGATTTTATTCATTAACTCTTGCAACGGATCCAATTCCTCAAACAACAAAAACGCGGAGGTTTATGGCCAAGGGGCAGGGCGGGGACCTGGAAAGAGGCTGGAGCCACAAGTGATTCTTTGCTAAACTGACCCCCTGGACTCTTGCTGAAGGCAGGCCCCCTGCGGGGGCAGGACCGGAACTGGTCAGCAGCCAGGGGAAGAGCTCTGGCTACGCCACGTGACAGGCTCTCTGCCAGGACTGGGCAGTACAGGGAGAGACCCGGAAGCCCCGAGATGTGACCGGAGCTGGTCAAGGAGGCTGTCCTGTCACCCACAGCGCAAAGCCCCACACCCTGACTCCTCCTCACGGGGACCATGAGTGCACCGGCATCTTGGGGACCAGACCACACTCTCTTCCGGCCGCGTGTCCTTCTGGAGCAGAAGAGCCACCCCTCAGGTGCCTGGCTGTTTGGTGACATCTCCACCTGGCCTTCCCTGGGCACCTGTGTCTTTCCCCTCCTGGCCCCTCCCCCAAATCTGGCCCTTCTCTTGACCGCAAGCTCAGACCATGTGCGAAGTTGTCGAAGACTTGGTTGCTGGGTCCAGTCCAAGCAAATTAGTGATTGCTGACCCCACACGCCCTCCGCCCCCTGGGGAGATGGAGCCTGTGACTCGGTCTCCCAGGAAGGTCCAGACCAGCCGGAGGCCGCCGGCGAGGGCCCAGGCACGAGGCCATCCAAGTGCCGCACAGGGAGGGGCTCGCTGATTCTCCTTCCGGGGTGTCCCCACTGGCATCACCACCGGCTCCCCCGCCTTTTGGGGAGGCCCCGCGAGTGCACGCATGGCCGCCTCTGCCCGGCACCCCGCCTCAGGCCAGGGAGCACCTGGGCCTCCCGACCCCCAGCCCCCCTTCATTCCTGCAGGTTCAGAGCAGGGACCGTCCTCAGCGAGGGGCCCCTGGGCGACGGAGCACGTGCTTGGGAAACAGGTTCTTGCAACAAGTTGGGCGCTGACTCCATCCTCTGTCCCCATGGACCACAAAGCCCCACTTAAAGATGCTCGGGGACACACATCCCCCTCCGTCTGCTGGGGCCTCCAGGTGCGGGCGCAAGGCCTTCCAGATCCAGGGGAAATGTCTCCCCAGTAGCTCTGGCGTCTGCTCCAAGTCACAAGTGGCCGCCCACACGGAATGATGGCGAGGACTGGGGGCAGGTGAAGGCCATCGTGGCCCGCAGGTCAGTAGTGGGCCTGCCCGGGTCACAGGTCGGGGCCGTGGTACCCGGGGGAGTGGCTCGTGCATTGCCCAGAGCCCTGAAAGAGCAGGTGGGCTCCGTAGGCCTTGTGTAGGGGGAACGGACCC
The DNA here is from genome assembly GCA_004023845.1 of Helogale parvula. Taxonomy (NCBI): domain Eukaryota; kingdom Metazoa; phylum Chordata; class Mammalia; order Carnivora; family Herpestidae; genus Helogale; species Helogale parvula. The sequence continues at coordinate 22,534 of PJEM01016002.1, read as the reverse complement.
TCACCGCGGGATGCTCTGCTCTCCGCCAAGCCCCCACGGGCGGACCCTCGCCCCGCTCCCCGGCAGATCATTACTTTCAAAAGCTGTCACACGATCTTCCGAATAGGCTGTCTGAGGCCATGTTACAGATGGGGAACCGGAGGGCTGGGTGGCTCAGCGGCCTGCCCGGAGTCTCACGGCCCTGCAGGGGCCGGCGGAAGGTCTCCTGGTATTTCATCCTGTCCTGAGACACTTCTTTGCAGAGAACTCAGGCAGTCTCTGCCCGAGGGATGAGCCCATGGGGCACCTGCCGGGGTCTGAGACCAAGGAGAGGCCGAGGGCACAGAGCAGACGGGCTCCGCGGGAGAGGCAGGTGGGTGACCAGTGGCCCCTGGGCAGAGGGCACCTTCTTGGCCCCTGGTTCCCCGAAGCTACGACGGGGCCCCCGAGGATCGAGGGGACCAGTGTCCGAGGCAGCTCGTGTCCTGTAAGGACGGTCAGAGCCGCTCACTGGGGCTCAGAGTGAGTTCGCAGACCTCCTCTCTCTCTCTCTCTCTCTCTCTCTCTCGCTCGCTCGCTCTCACATCGGAAGCCCGTAAACGGTGCTTCTGGTGACCCTCGGGGTGGAGGGACCGCAGCGCGAGGACCGGTGTGGCCAGGGGAGAGGCCGCGGTCACCCGTCGAGCATCCGGAGTGTGTGGGGGGGTGCCTCCGCCTTCTCCCCGTCGAGTTTATGAAGCTGTGCTCTTCCAGGTTGGGGAAGAAAAGGAATCAGTGATTTATTTGCACAGTTTCCTGAAAAGTCTTTCTTCACGGAAAGCCACGAGCTGGCCTGTTGGGGAGACGGATGGACAGTGCCGGTCGTAAAGATCCCTAAGTGACATTTTTGTGAGAGTTATTTTCAGAGGGTCATTGCCGCAGAATTGCAAGTGCAAACCTGCGCTTAGCACCTGAGTCTTCCAGAAAACGCTTCTGCAGACAGCCAGCCCACGGCCATGAGCAGTGAGGATCTTTACTGGTGCGGGTCCGGGGGAGAGGGACCCGCCCGTCTGACCGCTCGGACTCGTAACTGGCCACAGCGTCTCCGGCGGGAGGCGCAGGGCCCCAGGCTGGCCCTGGGGCATGATGCTGGGCTGGCACAGGTGCCCTCCTCCGGGACCAGATGGCAAGGGTGGACCCCATGCCCCTTAGGTCACGTGGCTGAGACCCCAAGTCCCCAGATCTGCGCTCCAAGGTCAGCATTTTCCTCCTGAGACCTGGACACAACCTCAGGCCAGAAGGGTGCTCCGGGGTAGACGGGGACTCGGAAGTAAGCTGAGGAGTGAGATCGTGGCCAGACTTACCGGCACCACCATCCACAGAGCCTCAGTTTCTACACCTAAGAATGGGCACGTGGATAACGTCACTGCCGCGGATCACCCGGCGACGCACAAGCCGCTCCTCTCATGAGCGGCGCTCTCCCAGCACCCGGCGCTGGTACACACACTGTAGACTGTCAACTACATCACTTTTGTGCCAAGTCACGGTGCTGGCGGCCCGATTCCTGGCCTCTTCCAGCCTCCGCATCCTTGGCTCCTGGCCGCTGCCACCACCGTCAGAGCCGGCCAAGCACTCCCTGTGTCAAGGTAGACGGTTAGAATCCTCCGTTCCTCCTGCAGCCTTAGCTCCTCTCTGCCTTCCGTGTTCGTTGGTTCCGGAGATTCGGACGCGGACACTTGGGGGCCATTATTCCACCGACTGACCTCCACGTTCTTAAGACGGCTTCACACTTACAATCCGATTCTCTGGACCTCCTTAATTAAGGTTCTCCCACGTTTCCGACCTTCCACATGGCCTGCGCCTCTGTGATCACGAGCACCCGGGTAGCTTTCCTTCAGGGGCTGAGCCACTCGAGGGTCCGGACTTTCCGGGCCCGCGGTCCCACGCCGCAGGTTTCAGTGCGCACGCCTCGGCACCGACTGCCGCGGTAAGACCACCCTCGGGCCAGCAGGCGTGCGGAAGCCCGTCCAGATTTCCAGGGCTCCAGGAGCAATGATTCATCCTAGAATGGACGAGACGGGGCGTCCTTTCACAGGACCGACGGCGAAGATCAGAATGCACTCGAGAGGCGACATCCCGTTACCGCGTGAACCTGAGGACGGTCCCGTTTTCTCTTCTCTCCGCCTCCCAGGAAGGAGGCCTGGAGAGAAGCAGGTGCTCCGGGAGTGCTGACTGGGCGGAAACTGAACAAACGTGGCCGATGAGACACTGTCCCCACGCAGGCCTGACCTCCGTGGAGCCGTGCGGCAGGGCGGCACGCTGTCTGCACAAGGGAAACTAAACAGCGGTCTGGTCCTGGAGCCGCCAGGCGACGGCAGGACGGACGGCAGGGCGGCCCAGCCCCTCGCACCGTGCAGAGCAGCGTGGGGAGAGCGGGGGGAGGTGGCGGCTGGGCAGATGGATGATGGTTGTCAGGGTAAAGAGACGGGAGCCCCTCGGGGCTCTGAGGTCTGTGGCGCTTTCGCCGTGTCCCGAACGGGTCATGGTCATACGTTATGTGTCACCTGCCCGACTCTCGGTGGCCTTGCATGTGATCTTGGAAACAAAGCCCACTGACGTCGTCATGAACTGAGATAAAAAAACCGACCCAGAGTGTCAGGACATCCGGGAAGGTCACCGAGGGCACAGACACCCCGGGGCCCCTCCGTCCCTTCCCAAGCACGCTGGCCCCTTGCCAAGCAGGTGGCCCATGGGCGTCGGAGGGACGTGGGGCCTGCTGTCTGGGTCACGTGTGCGTGTCCTGTCCAGGCGGGGACACGTGGTCACTGCCGGTGTGGGCGCAGTGAGATGCCCTGTGACCTTACACGGTTCCCGATGGCACAGAGATGTTCAAATGGCTACGTCCTGTGATTCATGGTTCCTGTCTTCTCTCAGTCTCGGGGATAAAAACGACTTCCTACCAAAACCCTGTCCTCTGGGCTTTCCTGCTGCGGTGCCCCACCCCCGGGCTGCACCGGCGGAGGCCTCGCTCGGGCCCTGGGGCTGCCCGCTCGGGAAGCTGTTTCTGGGAAGCCGTGCGCGGGTGCGCGTCTGGAAGCCAGTAATCTGAACCAAAGTCGGGACGGTAGGAAAGTTCTGCGTACCTGCTGGTCTATTCCCGGGCCTTCCTGGCAAGGAGACACGTGGCCCAGGGGGACCCCGGTGGGGAACCAAGGTGCGGCGCCCCCCAGCTCCACACCTCGACTCTGGGTGGAAGGGAACCCCACTGGGGCTCAAGATACGCCGGGGGCAGAGACTCTGCTCCGGGACAACATAGTAAATGCAGCTTCTTGGTTCTTTAGACCTCGTCTTGGGGCCTGGGACCTTGAGCACCAATGAAGGGAACCACTCGTGTTTCCAAGAGGGCAGTGACCTTCAGAGTTCTTTTTCCAGGGGGAAGAAATTTAATTCAATCTCGTCTCCTCATATTTGTTCATGTTAGATTACATTAAGTGAGTTATTTTTAATCATTGTTCATAAATCACAGCAAGGTATGCCCTGAGGCACGAAACATTTGCATAAAGATATTAATTGCGGCTCTCTCTCCTTTTGGGTTCATGGGAAATTAGACGCATGTGGAGGGGGGTAGACAGGGAAAGGGAGAAGACGGGGTGAGGGAAATGGCCTTGCCCGGGGATCACAGCCTTCCTGACAACCTTCTTAGTTCACAGACTGCAGCTCAGAACTTTAAGATCCTCTCCAGATGTCCTCTCCTCCAAGAAGCCCACCTTGATTTCTCTATGCCGAAAGGTCGCTCTGTCCTCCATCGCAGGTCAGTTGTGAGCCTGGGGGGCGCAGTCGATTAAGCGTCAGACTTTGGCTCAGGTCATGATCTCACAGTTGGTGAGCTTGGGCCCTGCGTCAGGCTCCGTGCTGACAGCTCAGAGCCTGGAGCCTGTCTTCAGATTCTGTCTCCCTCTCTCTCTGCCTTGAAAAAATATGTTCGAGAAACCAAATCAGGCAGGTGGCTCCCCGAGGGGTGGCTCAGAGCCTTGCAGAGGCCTGTGGCGGGGTGTCCCTTGGGCCGGAGGCCGCTCCTCTCTTGGCTCTGCTGCTGCCTGTACCACACACGTGTGCTTGGTCGCGGGCCCCACGGGACCGGAGTGGCAGGGTCACGGCAGGGAGAACGGATGTGCGCGGCGCCGGCCAGCACGGAAAACGCACACCCCGAGCCCAGGCCCCAGACCAGGCGCTCCAGCGGCGCCTACTCCACGAAGCCCATGGCGGCCTCACCCCGTCGACTTGTCTGCACTTTGAGGTCCCAGTGAGCAGGCTGAGGGTCAGAGAGGCTCAGACACTTGGGATGGTCGGGGCCAGGTGCGGAGCTGGGCTCACGGCCTTGGGCCGCCTCCGACTCGGGGACACCGTCCCCGGAACGCCGCAGGGCAGGGCTCGGGGCTCGGCTGTGCCGCCAGCGCAGGCTGCCTCACGCGGACCCGAGTTCAGAGGGAAATCAGCACATCGAATGACATCCATTGGCGTTCCTTCCTGATTTATTCTTTTTATTAAATCAGACGCCCCCGCGCCAGCCACAGGCTGGGTCCCAGGCCCCTCGTCACAACAGTGGCGGCCGTTGGCGACTGGCGAGCGTCGTGTCGGGCGTCCCCTCCCTCGCCCAGTGATCGCGCCCCGGGCACCTGGCGGAAAGTGCGAGTCTCAGGAGCGCGGGCCCACGGAGAGCGGAAGGCGCTGGAAGCTGAGGTGGGGGGCCGGGCAGGGCTGCGCCGGCATGTCCCCTCCGGAAGCCACCGGCCCGGCTTGCGGCAGGTCCCACTTCCCACGCGGTCGGCCTCCCCTGGGCTCGTCGGAAGCAGCCGCCCGGCATCTCCCAGGCTGTGACTGTTGGCTTCTCGGTTTTCTCTCCTTGATTCCTGTACGTGCCTTTGCAGGAGCGACAGGCGAGCTCTGTGGTGGCAGTGATGACGCTGTGGCTGGGACACCAGCGCCCACCTAAAGCTTCGAAATACAAGTGTCGTGTCCTGTGCATTTCCAGCCCCGCAGGCAGCCCGACCCGCCTTACAGATGCGAGTCCCCATGGATGGAGAACCAGGGCTTCGGAGCCAGCGCCCGCCCCCATCACCGAGAGGGGCTCCTCGGGGGACGGCCGTGGCCACAGGGCCTGGGGCAGCAGAGACACTGCCTTCCCCTTGGATTTTGTTTGTCCCGATCCCTTCGCCCGTCCAAGTCACGCGTGTGGCAGGTGTGGTATGAGGCCCTGTGATGGAGGCGGAGAACATGGACACCGTCCTTCTCACTAACGGCTCCTGACGCCACCTTAGCGCCTGCACCGTAATTATCGGACATGCTCTCCGTTCGCACTGATGTGGCACAGTGAGCCGTCCCTGGCTGGCGCTTATCCTTGCTTTGCATTTGCCTCTGAAGGACCTCGGCCTCAGACCAGCACCTGCTCGGCGGCCCGGGGGTGGACGGCCCAGCCAGGCCTGTGACTCCTGCGCGGGCCGGACCCATGAGAAAGTGTTTGGCAGATGACCGTCCACAACTCTGGACGGGACGCACAGGGCGGATGCGTGGTGGCTTCGAAGGACCCGGCCGAGAGGGAGGAAGCGGGCTGGCTGGCCCATGGAGGACGTCCTGTGTCCCCGCAGCAACAGAAAGGAAACAAAGGGACAAATGAGCCCTGAGTGGCAGCCTGTGTGAGCGTGGGGAGGGGCTGGGCTCGCTGGGTGAGGGCACAGGAGGGAGAGCCGTGTCTGGACGGACAGCGGGCCGCAGCAGCTGCCTGCCTGGGCCCAGCACGGAGCCCCGGGGGCCAGGAGAGAGAAGGCGCCAAGACGCTCCCGCAGGAGGAGGCTGGGTGGCCCCCGGGTCCACAGCCCGCCGAGGAGCAGACGCTGCTCCTCCCGGTTCTGGGTGGGAAGAAAGGGCCGCATCCCTGCCCAGCCGAGTCTGCCTGCTGCCCGTGGAGCACCGGCTGGGGCTCCTTGGCGGGCCTGGCCACAGTCTGGAGTCACGGCCTGATCCCGGGGGCTCAGTGGGACTTACGGGGACTGAGGCCCCAGCTTAGCTCTTCTGAAGGAAAACGGGCTTGGAAATGATGTCGCGTGTGTTCAGTCCTGGCTAAAGACTGTGGTGTCTCTCCCCAGGCCCGCGGCGCACGGGGGCCTGGGTGGCGGGTGGCCCCGGCACGGACACCCCACAGCGTTTGAAACGAGCTCTCACAGGCCAGGGTGGCTGAAAGAGACGCAAAATTAAGGGCATTTCCTCTGTCTTTTGACCCAAATCCTGTGATATCTGAAATCCTCCAGGGGAAATAAAGGGGCCGGAGCAGGAGGCTTATGGGGAGGCCTCGCCTTGGATGATCTGGAAAAACAAACACCCTCCTTTCCTGTCTTTGCTCAGCTGCGGAGCCGGGGCCCAAGGTCCCCGGTCTGCCGCCAGCGCCGTCCTCCGGGACATCATTACCGGGGACGCGGCCGCTTGTCAGGTCTGCTGTGTGCTGTTTACATGTAACAACTTTTATTGGGTATCCTTCCTCTTGTCTTGGGAAACGTCTTTTGTCTTTCGAGACAGAGCCACCAAATCGTATGATGAAATAATCATCATGATAATTAACCCCTTTCATCAAAAGAGCTGAGAAAACAGTCCAGGGCCTGTATTAATAGCACTGATATTTAGCGCCGGACAGAAGTGGTGTTTTTGCTCCGGGGAGGCCTGTGGAGCCGGCGGGGCCCGTGACTGATGCTCTGCGGGCCGGGCCGCGCGGCGGGGAGCTCGCCAGCATTAATTAGGCTCCACGTCGTCAGACGCCAGCCCCAGGACCCCGAAGCCTCGTCCCAAATTGCTGCTATCACTCCCAGCCTTCTCCCTGGCAGACATTATTACATTTGTGATGATTCAAATAGATTTTCTGCGGGCATTAAATTTTTAGTAAACAGACCCAAATTAACAGCTATTTATGACATTTTACTCCAGGGATCAAATCAAAAGCACTCATTTTGTTTATAAATATCTCGTCTTCTCTGCTTTTAATGATCGCATATTATTTTTGCGGTTGTTGTTTTTGAAAGCAAAACCAGACCCCGCCAGCCCCTCCAGGCTCCGTGGTCACGTGAGCCCCAGCCCTCCAATCCGGAGGCCACCAGCACCTTCCGGAAGCGGAGACGGAGGCCCGTTAATTTTCCATAATTCAGGGAAACAAGGCACAGATCCGAAGCCCGCTCTCTGGGGCTCCTTCTCGTCTACAGCAGCGGATGCATTTTAATGAGAACAATTCAGCCTGTTCTAATGTCACCGTCAGGGCACCACGGGCCTCGCCAGAACCTGATTTGGGAGACGGTCTTTTCATTATTTTTGGTGTCGGGCAGGCGGCGGAGGCGCGTGAGCCTCTCCCGCAACCTTGCCGGTGGCAACGCTGCATCTAGCGCTAATGAGGACGGCTTCATGGTCCAAGGACCAGAGGGTGGCAGGGGCACAGCCACAGCTGTGAGCAGCCCCCACGGCCCGCGGGCAGGTGACCTGCTCAGTTATTTACTGCCTGTGACCACCAGACCCCTCATCTTTGGGCAAAGCTAGGTGTCCCCAGCGTGGGGGCTCCTCTTGGACTCCAGGGACGTTCCAGGAGTCCAGGGGCCCGGGCAGAGCTGCACTTTTCCCACCGAAGAGGAGTGCGGAGTCTTCGTCCGCACACGGACGTGTCGTTAACATCTTCATGACGAGGGGGACTCGGCAAGGAGCGGCAGACGTCCCAAGAACGAGGGGCTGTCCTCGGCTCAGGTGGCAGAGGGGACACACTGGTCCAGTCCGGCGTCCTCTCAAAGGCTCCTTAGAGTGACGAGGGGCTGTCCAGAGGCTCTAGCCCACAAGGTGCAGGGGGAGCAGATGAGGGCAGCACGATTTTGCAAGGGAACAGGGGAGACTTGGGTGTCTGGGTGCGCGTCCAGGCTGAGCGGAGGGCTCACCGCAGGGGCCCGTCGGAGAGACGCAGGGAACCCACACACCGGATCGTGACAGGGGAGGGAGGTGCCGGGAAGGGGTGGACCACCAAGCCGGTGGCCGCTACCGACAAGGGCTCGGTCGTGCTGGGGTGCGTCTGGCGGCCAGGGCGGACCACACACCTCCACGGGAAGGGGACGGGAATCCCGAGGAAGCCATTCAGAATCTGGGGCTACAAAGAAGGATGACCGGAGCGAGCCGAGCAGAAAGGAGATCTGCCCAGGACCTCGCGCACCCTGACGGAGGCTTTCACGTGCAGGGGGAGGGAACGTGGGGAGCGTTTCCGGGGCCAGAGAGCAGGAGGCTCCAGACTGACATTTCTCTCGACTCAGGCAAAGAGCGGCAGCCGAGGGTCCAGTTCCGCTGCCGACCTCCTCCGTCAACCCCTGTGATGCACAGGCAAAGGCCGGCTGCGCACAAAGCGCAAGCCAGCTCACCGCCCTCCCCAGTGGGTCCCCGTGACCTTCCTGGGCACCCCAGCCGCCCCAGGACAAAGGAGGGGGCAGAAAACAAAGGGCTCAGCCGATGAGTTTGCACATATCTTAGTCAATGACAAGAGAAAGGCAGTCTGACCAACAGCCTCAGCCCGAGAAGCCTACAGACTCGGTTTCCTGGAGCCTCCGACCCTCCTCGCCCCCGTAATGATGTGGGAAACGAAGGCAAGACGGAAATGGGAAAACGAGATGTCTAGAACCTGCAGCCCACGGACAGATACTCGAGGCAAACACAGGGTAGGACGTTCCCCAGGGGCTCCTAGTGTCATGTCTTCCTGGGCAGCGGACAGAGCAAGGCCTCGGAGTCCTCGGCGTCCTCCTGAGCGCATCAAGCGCCCTCGGGAGGCCTCTCCTCGACTCCCCCCCACCTACTCCACGGTGCACACGGTCACCTTCACAACCCCGGCTCAGCTCGCCCGGCCCGTCCTGCCCCCGCCTTAATTAACTCACCTTTTTGCACCAAAGCTGTCTTTAAGAACTCTTTCTTAAATGTCAGCTCTGAACCCCACAAACCCCACCGTCACCCCGAAACCTCATCAGCTACACTGAGAACAGCAGTCGTGATCAGCAGCGATGAGTGTGGTTGAAAATCCTCCGTAGGCCTTCGGCACGCTTCTGACTTTGGGCCACAGGGCGGAAGGAAGCGGCAGATAAGGCAAAGTTCCACCGCGGCGCTCGCCCGTCTGCTCAGAGACCCGCCAGGCAGGAGGCATTACTTTGTCCTCGTGTGGGAGAAGACAGTTCAGGACCTGCCCCTGGCCGTCTGGCATTGGACTTGGCCTAAGAGGCCAGGGAAACGGTGTGGGATTTATGCCGTGTGGTACAAAGGTCTCTTCCAAGTCCACCTTCAAGTGGCCACAGGGTGCTCCTAGCGGCGCATTGGACCCTGGGTGAGACCGGTTTAAGCCGAACTCTGTGGATCATCTGGATTCCTGGGGGCCACGCTGGCGGGCGGGGTCTCCAGGGGTGGCGCCCCGAAGAGCACCCAGCACCTCCTTTCCTGACGGCTGTCCTGGCCACATCTCCCCCTGGAGAAGGACGGGGCACATTCCAGGGACGCACCGCCGGGTCCTTCCCCACAGGGACTGCGCCATCCCGGAGAGAGGGCCTCGGTTCTGTAAGCTGGCTGCAGTCCAGGCACAAGGTGTGAGGTCGTGAATCGTTACGGAGACATGAGTCAAGTTTCTTGCACCAAAACAAGACATGGTTCCCAGAACAGTGACTCAGGGACCAGTTAGAAAACCCATTTCACCGACATTATGTTCCACGGCAGCCCGGTGGCGGAGCCTGCCGCCGCCACACCAGCCTTCAGAGGTCAGTCGCCCCGCGGGCAAGAGGCTTTCGCAGCCCAGCGGGGTGCGTGCTTGCTAACGCATTTGCCCCAATCCGAGCAGAAATCCCCTGGTTCTCGGGGTTCTCAGGCGCCTGCTGCTACAAATGGGTAAGACCTTACGGCAGCTCTGCACGTCCGCCGCCTCTCCCAGAGCAGACCTTGCTACGGCCCCACTGGGCTAAGCTGAGCGTTAAGTACGTGAGGGGCTGGAGGGGGTCGTGAGAAAACCAGAACCCCTCACGAGGTCCTGAACCGTCTCCAGCAGGATGCTCATTCATCAGAAACTGCCAGCAGCTTCCGCCAGCGAGGGAGCCCCAGGGCGTTTGAAGGTCCACAGTCCCCAGCTGCTTGTGAATTCCCAAAGGCCTCCCGAGGTCTCACTCAGTTCCAAGCTGTTCTTTGTGTTTATTTTTAATGTTTACTTATTGATTTTGAGACGGAGCGAGAGCACATGCATGTGTGAGTGGAGGAGGGGAGAGAGAAGAGGGAGAGAATCCCAAGCAGGGTCCACACTGTCAGTGCAGGGCCTGACATGGGGCTCGATCCCACAAACCGTGAGGTCATGACCTGAGCCGAAAACCAAGTCAGATGCTTAATGGACTGAGCCCGCCCCCGCAGGGGCCCGTCCAATCAACTCTTCACCGTAGCGTGGAGGCTAGGAAATTTGCGAGTTATGCACAGTGTCAACCTCGAATCCTGCAAAGCATGTGTTTGATCCTCAGTCTCACGTGCCCTGGGCCCCCAGGAGAATACCCTCGTTGGTGGCTTCCCTGCAGGCCTCCAGTCACCCCAGCCTCCTGCACGTGCTGGACCCTTCGTTCAACTTGCTCTCCAATCTCTCCAGGGATGCACGTTCCCTGCAATTCCCAGGATGTCCGTCGTCACGCCCTGGCCAGCCGCCAGCACCCGCGCTGCTGCAGGTGCAGGGGTTACTGTTCAGAGCTCCGCGCCAGTGAGGGGCTGCCATGCCGTCACCAACGGTGTGAGAAACCCAGACCCTCAATCCTATTTGAGGTCCTAGTTCCTGGCGCCTCATGGTAGCAGCAAATACCAGTCAGGATCTTGGTAGAAAACGGTATCCATGGAGGGTGTACATGCAGAGATTCACGCAGTGGAATTGGATGAATTCCATTTAACCCTTGAACCACGCGGGGTGGGGCGCCGGTCCCTGCGTAGCCAAAACTCTGCGTATAATTTAGACTCCCTAGAAACTTAACCACGAAGAGCCCACTGAGGACCAGAAGCCTTGCTGATGACCAAACAGTCTATGAACACACATCTCGTATGCTGAACGCATCATACACGGCACACTTACAATGAGATGAGTTAGAGAAAACGTCATTAAGAGGATCATAAAGAAGAGGAAGTGCATTTATACTCCTGTCTGGTATTTATCGAAAATAATCTGAGAATAAGTGGACCCGTGCAGTTCAAACTGTGTTGTTCAAGGTCAAGGGTCCACAGTACTAACGGGAGTGCCGTGGGAATTCAGGCGGGAAATGACAGTCCAGATTCAGCCTGCAATTAAATTAGCAGCAGGAGGCCTCTATCGCCTCTGGAAGAGAACAGGCCAGAGAAGGGGCACGTCATCAAGCCCTGCAAGCCCCGGTGCCCCCGAGGGAGGGCCTTCGAGGCCAGGGCTTCCAGAGAAGAGGCGCTGGACGCAGGAGGGAGCAGGGGGTCCCGCAGGCCCCCGCCGGCGCCTCCCCTGGTGAGCCCCACAGAAGGCAGCAAGCAGGCTCAGTCGTGGGTGTGAGGACCGGGAAGGCAGGCGGCTGCGGGCCGAATACTGATGGAGTCCCCTTTTCCTTCTCTCCCCGGCTGGCTTCTGGAGGCCATCGTGACCTTTGAGAGAGAGAGAGAGAGAGAGAGAGAGAGAGAGAGAGAGAGAGAGAACGCAGGGGTGGGGCAGTGGGAGAGGGAGACACAGAATGCGAAGCAGGCTCCAGGCTCTGAGCTGTCAGCACAGAGCCCGACGGGGGGCCTGAACCCACAAACTGTGAGATCATGACCGGAGACAGAGTCAGATGCTCAACAGACCGAGCCCCCCAGACGCCCAGATATGAGGGCTTCTTGTATTGAAGGGCTCATTTCTTCTAACACTGTGGGGACTTAGCTCAGCAAGCATACCTTCTTCTGTTCCCTTTCTCCTACTTTGTGGGGGGAAATATTAGACTTTCTCATTCTGTCATTGAGACAGTTTTGAATGATGGTTGGAACGTGGTCTCTGATGACCACCGGGGTTTAAGTCCTGCTTCCTGCCTGGGTGACCTTGGACGTGCCACAACACCCTCATCCTTCTGAAATCTCATCCATGAAATGACGATGATGCTGGCAGTTTGCACAACTGCAGGACCCCCACAAACAGAAGTTTTCGATAAGATGGAGCGTACAGATCCTGCCTGCTGTTCTTGGGGCCTGATCAGAACGCCGTCCTCCGGTCCTCGGTTAACTCTGCTCCGTCCTTACCTCTCTGCGTGTGGGTTATTTCCTCACATGTGTCTTCTCAGTCCCTGCTCTAAACTCTTAGCCCCTATTTCTTCCTTTTAAAAAAAGCTGTTTCTAATTTTCTCTTGAACACACATCAACTTTTTACTTAAGATTACTTTTCTCGGGGCGCCTCGGTGGCTCAGTCGGTTAAGCGTCCAACTTTGGCTCAGGTCATGATCTTGCAGTTCGTGGGTTCGAGCCCCATTTCGGGCTCTGTGCTGACAGCTCAGAGCCTGGAGCCTGTCTTTGGATTCTGTGTCTCCCTCTCTTTCTGTCCCCTCTTGTTCTCAGTGTCTCTGTCTCTCTCTCTCAAAAATAAATAAAACATTAAAAGATTTTTAAAGAAGTAAACCAGCCCCACCGAGTCAGCAGCACTACGCTTGGAGAGGCCCCACCTCTAAACCCCACCTTCCCTGAAAGGACAGATCATACGCGGCCTCTGGGTTGCTAGACGCGGCTGCGTGCGTTTCAAATTCCACGTAATGTGATCTTGAACTTAAGAGGTTTCTCGGTGTCTGACTTCCATGATCAGCATGAGGTCTGGGAGACCCAGAGGCATGGCTGCTCGATTCGGAGCTCACGGCACAGCCTGTGGTTCTGTGGACACGTGTGGTCCCCAGGGGACACACCGTGTGATTCATGTGTCTGCTCCATGGCTGGTGGCACCTAAACTCTTTCCAGCTTTGGATATTCCATGCAGAGCTTGGAGCAACGTGATCGCACATGCCTTTTAGAGTGTATACATGGGGGCACCTGGGTCGCTCCGTCGGTTACACATCTGACTCTTGATTTCCCCTCAGGTCACGATCTCTTGGTTCACCAGCTGGAGCCCCACCTCAGGTTCTGGGCTGACAGTGCGGAGCCTGCTTGGGATGCTCTGTCTCCCTCTCTCTCTGCCCCTCCCCTGCTCGCCCTCTTTCTCTCTCTCAAACTAAATAAACTGTAGAGACTGCACGTAAACATTTGGGCATTTACCTGGGGGCAAGGTTGTGGGGTCCACAGTTAGGAGCACATTAAGGCTTGTGACACACCGATACCCAAACTGCCAAGGGAGCAGAGAGTCCCCAACTGTCCCCGTCTTCCCAGCATTTGGTACTATCACTTTTTTCTGTTCCAATCTGAGCCATTCTGGTGGGAGCAGAGCACTTGCCTTGTTTATTTCGTCCTTTCCCGATGACTCATGCTGGAGAACATCTTGGCCCCCGTTTTCCCCGTTTGCAGGTCTGCTTTCGAGAAGGGCCTGTTCAACTCGTTCGTCCATTTTTCCTCTGGGAGTCTCTCTTCTTTATTACTTGATAGAATCTCTGCTGTATTCTGGAGATCTGTATTAAAGCACATTCTCCCGTCGTGTGCCATGGATTTTGTTTCTAACTTGATTCAGGTGTACTCCGCACTCTGTGCTGTTGGACCCTATTTCCCGGGGCGAGTCACCGAGAAGGGAACCCACAAACACAAATGGAGCTGGTCATTAGGTGTTTATTTTAGTTCGGCCGAACGGCTCCTCCCGAGCAGGTGTAAGTCCTCGGAAGGGCGCCCCGCCGAGCAGAAGCTCAGGGTTTACATAGGTCAGAGTGACCAGTCCCCATCTTACAGCATGTGATGTCCCCGCGGGGCAGTGACTAGATGGCTTTCCTTCTCCAGGTGGGGCTGTTTCAACAGAATCGTAAGAAACAGGTTAATCCAGTTACATTCCTAGGGTCACCCGGATGGAAGTGGGCAAGTGAAAACAATGGTTGGCAATGCCCAGTGCAATGCCCAGATATTGAGGGTTCCTAAGTTTTGACAAAGGCAGGTGCCCACAGGGCTGCCCCCCATCAGGCTCTGAAACATTTCCACCCAGGCGGAGCTTGCCTCTTAGCCACGCTGTCTTTTCCAGCCCACGTCCTACAGGTTATCACTGCTGACTTCTATCCCCATGGATTACTCTTTCCAACTCCAGAAACTCACATGGAGAGAATCTTCTGGCACGTGTGCTTTGGTGTGGCCTCTTCCCCTCAGCGTGTTTCCTGGATCTGTTCGGTCATCACATGTGCTGGTAACGTGGTGCGTTTGTTCTGCAGAGTAGCTATCGGCTGCCTGGATGCGCTTCAGTCTGTCCGTCGCTCTCTTTGGGTAGATATTTGTCCCCAGTTGGGGACTCTGACGCTTAGCGCTGCCAGGAACTAGTTATAAAGGTCATTTTGTGGACATGTGCCTTCATCACCCCTTCAAGGGGCACTGGGGAGTAATAGGGTAGAGAAGGTCATGCCTATTCAAGGGATTAGCAAACCGTTTTCCCAAGGCAGTCGTTTCACTTTGCATTTCCACAAGAAGTAGAGGAGGGAATCCAGTTGTCCCAAATCTTTACGAACGTTTGACGTTGTTGGTATTTTTAATTTTAGCCATTCTTAGGAGTCCAAAGTGGTTCTCATTTGGCTTTAGACGGCAGGCATAATCTACGTGTAGAGGGAAAATTTATATGCATAAATGTTTTTATATCTTATCTATACATATGTGATTTACATACACTGTTGTCTCTCCGAGATGTATGTGTTACGGACGTGTTCCAAGTCTGTGGCCTGGCTTTACATTTTTCATGGTTTTTTTTCACAAGTAGAGTTTTTATCTTGATGAAATCTGTAATAAATTTGAAAGTTTATTTATCTTTATGTTTCCTCTAAGAAATCACTGCCTCTCCGAACTCTAGGAACTTTACGGACATGGCCTCTCTTAATTTCTACAAAGAACTTGCGAATTTGGTTGTGATGGCGTCGAGTCTATCCATTCCGCTGGGAGAGCGGACCCCGTATGAAAAATGAGGTTTCCGGTTCGTGCAGATCGTCTGCGCCTCCCCATTCACTACAGCTTCCTAAATTAACCTCAAAGACGTTTTATAGTTTTCGGTGCAGTGAGTTTGCAGATATTTTGTTCTATTTATTTATAAATATGCTATTATGTGATCATAAATATATACATATGTATTTACTTTCCGATTTCTTGCCGCTGCTCTAAAGATATACGGTTGAGTTTTGCATATTGAACCTCTATTCCCCATCCTCGCCAACGCCGCTTATCAGTTTTAGAAGCTGTTTGTTTTTTGTTTTGACAGATTCCTTGTTTCCTCATTTTGACAGATTCCTTGTTTTTTTGTTTTGGCAGATTCCTTGTTTCTCCCTCCCCACCCTCTCTCTCACTCCAAGCGGACAGTCCTATCTGAAAATGAAGTAAGTTTGGTCTTCCTTTTGAGTCTTTTGCATTTATTATCTTTTTAAAAAATGTTTATTCATTTTTGAGACAGGGAGACCGAGTGTGAGCAGGGGAGGGGCAGAGAGAGAGGGAGACACAGAATCTGAAGCAGGCTCCAGGCTCTGAGCTGTCAGCACAGAGCCCGACTCTGGGCTCAAACTCACGAACCATGAGATCATGACCTGAGCCAAAGTCAGGCACTTAACTAACCGAGCCACCCAGGCACCCCATTTTTCCTTATCTCTCCTGACTCCTCACCCCTGCCCACCCCTGATTTCGCTGGATAGACTCCCCTGCCCGCTCTTCTATGTACAAAGTATGGGCAGACATCCCTGCCTCCCCCCGAGAGCCTAGGAAGGAAGCCTTCCACGTTTTGCTGTTAAGTCATGTGAGCTGTTGTGCTTTTTACAGATACTCTCAAGCACGACCAGTGATTTCCTTTCCATTATCACTATGCTGCGAGTTTTCATTATGAAGAGAGGTTGAATGGACCTCGAGTTTCTCCCTGTGCCTGCTGAGATGATCATGAGGTTTCCTCCTTTGTCGGTTTATGTTAACGGACTGATATCTGGATGCCTCACTGACTTTGTCCTGTGAAGCCCCACTTGCTTCTTGTCTAGTTTCTATTCAAGTTCTGCTAAGTTCAGTTTAGTAGTGGCTTAGTGCCTACTGTCCCCGCGCTGAAAACCTCATCCTGTGACTTGTTTTATTTTATTTTTTATGTTTATTTATTTATTTGAGAGAGAGAGAGAGAGAGAGAGAGAGAGAGAGAGAGAGAGACTGCACGAGCAGAAGAGGGACAGAGAGAGGGAGAGAAAGAGAATCTCAAGCAGGCTCCACACTCAGCCTGGAGCCCAACACGGGGCTCGATCCCACAACCCTGGGATCATGATCTGTGATGAAATCAAGAGCGGGTACTTAACTGACTGGGCCACCAGGTGCCCCAGGGACGTGTTTATTTTATAACTAGAAGTTGGCGCCTACTTTGCCCTTTTCCCCACCCCCTCCCCTTGGTAACCCCAGTTTGTTCTCTGTACTTATGAGACTGCTTCTGTTTTTGACAGCGCCAAAATAATTCAATGGAGGTAAGAAGAGTCTTTTTGACAAACAGTGCAGGGACAATCGAGTATCTTCATATATAAAATAAAATACGCACCTATTTACTTCACACTGTACACAAAAATTAACTCAAAATACACCGTACTTAGCTATAAAAGCAAAAGCTAAAAAATCTTCTAGAATAAAGCATAGATGAAAATCCTTGTAAGCTTGGGCTGAGCAAAAGTTCTTAGAGGTCACAGCAAAAGCGTCATTCGTGACAAAAACAAATGTGGTCCACTGATTATCAAATTACAAACTTCAGCCCCTTCTGAAAGCCTTTCTTAAGAAAATAAAGCAATCAGTCACATACCATTCAAAATATTTGCACATCTTATCTCCGACAGAGGATCAGCGTCAGGAATGTATACAGAAACCCTGCAAGTCAATAAGAAGGAAAATTAATCCGATTAAACACAAAGCTTGAATCGACATTTCACCCAGGAAGAAATAGATCCACAAAACAAAAGACACCAGAAACATGCCCGATGTCAGTTGCCCATGGGGATGGCAGCGTAAACCGAGGAGTGAGGCCGCCTCACACCCAGGGGCCCCGTGCCCGGGGCGGTCAAAGAGGACGGGAAACCGGCTCGTACCTGAACACTGGGCGCGTGGCAGGGCACAGTCATGGAAACCAGCTTGATTGTTTCTTAAAAAGTTCAATATCAGGGGCGCCTGGTGGCTCAGTCAGTTGAGTGTCTGACTTTGGCTCAGGTCATGACCTCACGGTTCATGGGTTCGAGCCCCGCGTCGGGCTCTGTGCTGACAGCTCGGAGCCTGGAGCCTGCTTCCAATTTTGAGTCTTCCCCTCTCTCTGCCCCTCCCCCATTCACTCTCCGTCTCTCAAAATAAAACAAAGACATAAAAAATGTTCAATATATACCCCCACGATGCCGTTCCCCGCAGACCGACCTGAGGGGACTGGAAACGTGCGTGCACACGGAGGTCCCAGCGGCCCTGAGGTGGGAACAGCGTCCGTGCAGTGGGACGTCAGCCTGGGGTTGAGGGCCACGCTCCCAGAGGGACCACGCTCCCAGGCATTGTTGTAGTGAGAGAAGGCAGGGGTCAGAGACTCCATATTGCACAGCTGCCTTTACCTGAAGCTCCCAGGAAAGACGAAGTGACAGGTGACGGGAAGCAGGTCAGCTGTAAATGAGCCCGGTGGAGACGCTGCGCGCTGTGCTTTAAAACTGGTCACGCAGGTGTGTGCATGGCTCTTTAAACGACAGGAAACAACAAGATGCATGTTGTTTAACTTCCAAATACTTGGAGATTTTGAAAGATTTCTTATTGTTGTTAACTGGAATTTAGTTTTCTTGCAATCGGATACACGCCACGTAAGATTTTCATCTTATGAAATTCACGGAAGCGTTTCTCAGCGGATGACCTGCGTGGGGACCAGCCTGCGGGTGGCGGGAAGAATGTGCGCCATGGCGTTGTCTGGTGCGGTTCCTAGAAATGCCAGTTAGGTCAGTGACGCTGACACCGCTCTTCAGTCTGTGCTGTCCTTTCATATCCTGTTTTTTAAAAGATTTTCAATGGGTTTTCTTTTGTTATTTTGCTCTTTGTTCTATCCTGTGTAACTGTGGATTTGCCTGTAGGTTTTGTCCGTTTTTGCTTCCTGGACTTTGTAGCTCTGTTAGTCAGTGGGCTCAGATAGGACCATCTTCATGGCTGTTTGTCCTGGTGGGATTCCCCATTTCATCTCCAGTTACAAACCTTGTCTTGGACTTTATGTCCCTGGATAGATTCTAGCCACACCAGGAACCTAATGTCTGCTGTTTGCTTGATATCCTTTCTCCGATTTTTTGCTTTCAATTGATCTGTCTTTACGTTTACAAGTTTTCTCTTGTAAACAGCCCATAGTGAGTGCTGCTTTTTGTTTTGTTTTGTTTATTTTCAATGTTCATTTATTTATTTTGAGAGAGAGGAAAACCATGTGCAGGTGCTCGAGAGTGGGGGCAGGGAGGGAGGAAGAGAGAGAGAGAGACAGAGAATCCCAAGTAGACTCCATGCTGTCAACACAGCGCCCAACACGAGGCTCAATCTCATGAACCATGAGATCATGACCTGAGCTGAAACCAAGAATCAGACACTTAACCCACTGAGCCACCCAGACACCCTGAGTCTTGCTTTTTGATATATTCTGATAATCTCTGTCCTTTCATTGGAGCGTTATTTCCTGTTTATGTTTCATGTAATTATTGAGTTAGTTGGGTTTACTGTACATTCTTTGCTCTTCATTCTATCTGGGTTTTATTCCCCCCCTCCCGTTCTGCCTTTGATATAACATAATGTAGAACTTCATTTTACTTCCTCAGCTGATATTTCAGTGTTACTCGTATGTGTCCGTGTGGTTTAAGTGCCTGGGGATTTCAGTCGCATCCTTAACTTCTCCCTGGCTCCGACGGGGACACTGAACACTCACACCTAAAAGATGGGAGAAGCCCACAGCGATCTCGAGCTGTTTGAGCCACTGCCCCCCCCCATGTTACTATAAGATCGCTTCTTCTAACGGTGGCTCCTCTGATGCCCCTCGGTTCCTCCTGCCGACCTGGGAAGGACGCCCATCAGCGTTTCTTACGTTTTGGCTCATTGGGGGCTGATCCTGGCACCTTGCTCCTATCAAAAATCATCTTTCTGTCTTTCACACTCATTTTGAAGTACCCTGGGCCGGTTATGTGATTCTGGTGTGAGGGTTTATTTTGTGTCAGCACTTTGGAGGCACTGGGGCGCCTTCCTCTCGGCTCTGGGGCTTCCCGTGGGTGCTCGGGATGCGGCTAACACACCTTTCCTCGCTATCACTTTGAAGACTTTCCCTTCACATCTGACTTTCATCCGGCTGCCTGTGATTATGCATAAACATGGTTCTCTCTGGATTCATCCTGCGGGGAGTTTGAGGATCTTCTTAGAATTTTTCCCCATCAAACTTAGGAAAAACCTGATGATTATTTTTTCAGACACCTGTTTTCACTCCTCCTCTCCCTCCTCTCCCCCTGGGTCTTCAGACACGTGCGGGATCACGTGGCATTGTCTCCGAGGCCGTGCGGGCTCTGTTCTTGACTTTTGTGCACACTCGTATTCATTTCTTCTGTTCTCCAAATAAGATAATTCCCGTTGTTCTGCCCCCACCATCCATGCATCCTTCTGAAATACGCAATCTCTCTTGATCCCTTTCAGGGAATTTTTAAGATTCAGATATGATTCTTCTGTGTGGCTCTCGGCCACCGAATCTGTTTCTCCGTTGTGATCACCCTTGGTTCACGCGTCACTGCTGTCTCTCACTGTAAATCACTGTACATATTGAGAACTGCTAGTTAAAAGGCCTTGTTTGCCGTCCCAACAGCGAAATCACTCAGCCTCCCTTTCTCTTGATGGCTGCTTCTGCCGCCCCCAGGGCATTCCTTCCCCTTCCTTCCCGGGGCTCATAATGTTGTTATTATTCTCCGGACACTGTGGTGATGCATTTCAGAGAGACAGATGACGTCCCCTTCCTGACAAGGGGGGTGAGATATTTCGGCGTGTGTTCTCCCCCCTGGAAAGGGGGCAGGTCTGTTTTATTTCGTCAGGCTCTGTTACGCCGTTGCAGCAAGTGAGCTTGGACACGGTCCTCAGTCCTGGCGTGTGGTTCGTGTCCCCGAGCGTCTCCCTTAGTCTTAGGCCTGTGGAGGCTGCAGGTCTCAGGGTCTTCTGGGTTCGGCACTGAAGGCCGGGGTGCTGAAGGTGCCTGCACAGGCCGCACCGGGACCCCGGGCTCTCGCAGCCCCTCACCCCCTCAGACCCTGGGCTGCAGTCCAGCCAGTGGCCTCGGGCCTCGAGTCTCCAGTCTAGCCCTGCCTCCTTCCCTCTGCCAGGCCCGCCTCCACTTGGGCCTCATCTCCCGGCTCCTGGCCGGAAACTGGCCCAGGCCAGGCGCTCACGCGTTTTCTGCTGAAGTCTGCCTTCCGGCTGTCGAGGCGGGGAGCAGCCCTTCCCCGGTGAGTGCTGGCGGCCAGATGCAAACATCATTGTTGCAGTTGGCGCCTTTTGAGGACACTGGTTTTGTTCCTTGAAGTCTAGCCATCCAGTGTATCTGTTTTGGTTGATTTAAAAGCTGCTGTTTAGTCGGTTAAGCGTCGGACTTCGGCTCAGGTCATGATCTCACGGTTCGTGGGTTCGAGCCCCGTGTCGGGCTCTGTGCTGCCAGCTCGGAGCCTGGAGCTGCTTTGGATTCTGTGTCTCCCTCTCTCTCTCTGCCCCTCCCCTCTCAAAAATAAATACACATTAAAAAAAATTAACAGCCCCTGTTTGCTAAGCCGGCCCTGAAATGCCTCAGCACCAGTGTCTCGTGGTGGCGTCTCCCTGTTTCCTCTCTGGCTGAGAACATTTTCACGGGGTTCATTTCGGGGACAGCTGTAGGCTCATGTCCTCCGGGGCAACCTGGCGAGCGTCTCCAGCTCGGGCCGAGCCCTGCAGGCTGGTGGGGGCTCCAGATGTGTGGGGAGCCAGAAAAACGGAGATTAGCCGCCTATAGGCAGGGGAGCGCCACTCCCTGTCAGGAGAAGCTAGAAGATCAAAGATCAACTGCCTGCAGGCAGGGTCGTGTCAGCCCCTCAGGCGCTCTGGTTCCTCTTTTACTCCAGCCTTAATCCCTTAACCCTGTTTCCTAGCAACCGACCTAGGTCAGCTGCCTTGTTTTCCCGCCTCGAACCCTTTATAAGATACGGTGTTTTCTCAATAAAGAAGAGGCTTGATCAGAAACCTTGTTTTGCCTCCACTCTCTGTGTCTCCCTCCTGCCCTATTTCTCTCTCCCTCCCTCAGGAACGGACCCGCAAGGATTTACCGCCCCGCCGGCCAGGGCGGCGAGCCGGACACAGATGTGTCCTGCTACACTTGGGTCCGATCCGCTCACCCCCTGCTCGGCGCTCCTCCGTGGTCCGGCAGCATCCCACCCGCTGGCCGCTAACCGCAGGGCTGCCCACATCTCCCGGGACCCGGGTCCCACGTAACAAAGATCCCAGAACTTTACTCTCTCCCAGAAGCGGGGCCTACAGGTGTGAGCCCCAGGTTTCAGCACGGCTGTTTGCTTCTGAGGTCATGGAAGGAGCATTCGTCCCTGGCCACTGGTGGCCCCCGGCAACCTCAGTCTGTAGACACCCACTTCCTCCCCATGTCTTCACGCATCTTCCCTTTGTGCAAGTCTGTGTCCAAGCTCCCCCCTCTTTAAAAAACTGTTTTAAATGTTT
This sequence comes from Helogale parvula, assembly GCA_004023845.1. Taxonomy (NCBI): domain Eukaryota; kingdom Metazoa; phylum Chordata; class Mammalia; order Carnivora; family Herpestidae; genus Helogale; species Helogale parvula. The sequence continues at coordinate 718 of PJEM01016002.1, read as the reverse complement.
ATTTATTTTTGAGAGAGAAAGAGAGCAGGGGAGGGGCAGAGAGAGAGGGAGACACAGAATCGGAAGCAGGCTCCAGTCTCTGAGCTGTCAGCACAGAGCCCAACATGGGGCTCGAACCCACGAACCATGAGATCATGACCTGAGCCGAAGCCGGATGCTCAAGTGACTAAGCCCCCCGGGTGCCCCCAAACTTCCCCTTTTTATCAGGACCCCGGTCACTGGATTAGGGCTCAGCCTAACAGCCTCATCTTGATCATCTGCAAAGACTCTGTTTCCAAATGAAGTCCATTCACAGGGACTCGGTTCAGGATTCAGCATTTTGGGGGCACAACTCACCCCACAAGGTCCGCCTCACAGCCTCCACCCCGCCACACACACCCTGCTCCCTGGTCCTTCCGTGCCTGCTCCCGGGAGCCCTTGGTTGCCTGGAGGTTCCCCGGTGACTGGGATTCAGCCCTCCCTCCTCTTACACGGACCCACAAACACCTGTGTCCAGCCGGCCGCGGCCTGAAGCCCATTCCACTGCAGAGGGAGCCCGGACCCCGGCGTTTGCCTCACGTGGGGTCCACGCACCCCCTCACGGGTCACGGGGCTTCTCCTGGTTCGCGAGGCTCTACCCCGAGCCGGGTAACGGTCCAGTTCCCGGTCAGCTGAGCGCACGCTGTGTCCACGGCTGTCTCTCCGGGGCTGGGCTGACGTCTCACCCACAACAGGCCTC
>PJEM01016001.1:0-27650 GCA_004023845.1 Helogale parvula | reverse complement strand
GATCTTGCCTGCAACAGCTATTTCTGTGGTGTTTGCCTCATGGTGATTTTGTTTTGCCCTTCCTTCCTCTCTTCCTCCCTCCTGCCTTTCCTCCCCACCCCTCCCCTCCTTCCTTTTTCCTGTGCTCCCTTGTTGGCTGCTTGCCCCTCCCTCCCCCTCTCCCTCCTTTCTTTCCCTCCTTCCTTCCTTTCTTCCCTTTCTCCCTTCCTCCCTTTCTTCTCCCCTTCCCTTCCTCCCTCCTTTTCTTCCTTCTTTTCCCCCCTTCCTTCTCCTTCCTTCCCTCCCTTCCCTCCCTCCCTCCTTCCTTCTCCCTCTCTCCCTCCCCTCCCCTAATTTAATGTAGGAGAGGGGATCCTCTGAAGCTATTTTAATGCTTCTATCAAGAATTGGTTAGCTTTATTAACATCACGATGTCTGGGTACCTTTTTTTTTTTTACATTTATTTCTTAGAATTATTTTGTAATGAAAATATATGCCATTATCCTCCCCCCCCCCCGTAGTTTATTAATTATATCAGTATGAACTTGGATATTTTATTCTGTGGGTTAAGATCTAGTTATCATTGTTTGCTCATGTTCTCCATTTGACCATTAGGAACTTCTTTGTGTTGGCGCTTGAATTCTTTCAAGAAATTTCCATATTTTTGTTTGAATACTTTTAACTCCATAAAATGTTATAGGTTTATCTTATATTTTTCCTGTTCCAGCCTTAAGATAATCAGCCACTTCTCCAGGGAGCCCTTATTCCATTTATTGGAGAAAGATGTTTAAAAACCACATTTGTCATGTGGGCGTGTATATTGCCATGCCATTGTGGTGTCACTGCTAGAAACCCTTCCTCAGGAGTTAGAGCTAGGAAATTATATGTATACTAACCACTGCATGTGTTTACATTTACATATTTGTCTGTTAAAACACATACAAGTTTATACTGACTATTGGACTCTAACACCCCAGGATTTGTTCTAGTTTTTTTGTTATTCGTGACTTCTTCCTCCCAGCAGTGAGAAAACTGCCTTTTATTATCTACATTATATTTGCCTATTTTTTTACTTATTTTTTAGAAAAATTTTAAAGTTTATTTGTTTTGAGAGAGAGCATGTGTATGCGTGTGCGGGGTGGGGGGTGGGCAGAGAGAGGCAGAGAATCCCAAGCAGTGTCCACACTGTCAGTGCAGAGCCCAATGTGGGGCTCGATCCTATGAACCATTAGATCATGACCTGAGCTGAAATAGACGCTTAACCAACTTAGCCGCCTAGGTGCCCTTCATCCGTCCTCTCTCTCCCTTTCTCTTTGCCCTTCTCCGCCCCCCACCCCACCCCACAGGCGTGTGTGCACACATATGTTCGTTCTCTCTCTCTCTCAAAACAAAATAATACACATAAAAGTAGTTTCGGAGTGCTAATTCTTATTCCTTGGAGAAAGACATTAAGTATATTTGTTACTTTTTTTCTTTAGCTAAGTTATTAGTCAAGAAACTCCAAAATTGCTTGTTATTTTTTTGTTTCTCACCCCCTTCCCTGTGATTGTTATTCATTTGTGATATGAATATTACAAATACTAGGTTCATGTGTTACCATTTGTGTTCCATTTTGGGTTCTCCACATCCGTGCTGGTGTTAATGGTTTAATTTGGTGTGGTGTATGAGGGCTATGTGAACTTTACTGTGATTCTAACAGTCACAACTGTGTAAACATGGAGAAGTGTCAGACCTTCCTTTCCAGTGCCGTTTCTATTCCCGTGTTCTCGCTGTCACTTCCCCTCCTACCCACATACCAATCTCTTTATTTCCTCATCTCGTTTTTTTGTATTCAGCACAAATAGATACAGGTGTATTTTCTTATTTCTTTCATTCTGGCATGAGGATGACAGGTGTAACTTCTCCATTGCACTTTTTTTTCCCTCTCTCTCAGTTAATAGTATGCCCTGTATGTCAGTTTATAGAGATCTCTTTTTTTTTTTTTTAAGACAGATTTTGTATTCTCTTAGGTAGCTGTAACATGGTTTATTCAGCACTTTCTTTTTATGGGCATGATTCCTGGTGTTTTGCAATTACAAGTAATGACACAATGAGTAATTTCAATGTATGTGTATTTTTGTATCATTGAAGGTATATCTTCAAGGTAGATTCCTAGCAGTGGGATTGATAGGCCATCTGTGTAATCACTCAACGGCTTCTTTTAAACAGTATAAACTGTTTTTGATGCATTCTTTTATTAAGGACATGGTTTTTAACATATATGTTTGCATATCTACGTATGATTTTTTGATAATAATTCTGGGACACTAGTATCCTAAAGAACTTCAGAATCATTAAAGAATATTAAATTAGGTATTTATAGTGATCATGTTCATTTTATATTTTTATTTATTTTACTTTTGGGGGAAATTTGTCATGCATGGTATTTATAAGAGCTTTCCATTCATTGGAATATATCCAAATTTTTTTTAATTTAAAAAATGTTTTTATTTTAGACTGTGTGCAGGGGAGAGGGGCAGAGAGAGAGAGAGAGAGAGAGAGCCAGCGAGTCTTAAGCAGGCTCCTTGCTGAGTAAGGAGCCCAAGGCGGGGCTTAATCCCACGATGTTGGTTCATGACCTGAGCCGAAATCAAGAGTTGGATGATTAACTTGACTGAGCCACCAGGCGGCCCTGGAATATTTCCAAATATTAGAAGTGCAGGTACCTCATTGTATTAAATTTATTTTTCTCTCCAAAAGAACAACTTTTCAAGGAAACTAATCTTTATCTGTGTGTTCTTTTGGTGAGTAGCATATAGACTTTCAATTGAATACCTGTTGAATGAATTCAACTACAGCAGATATTTATGGTTTATATGTTTAATCTGTTGGTCAATATTGTCAAGTTTTTACATTTTACATTACATCTAAATAGGAAGATCATTAGGATACAAAGGAGTTTTTGTAGTTCCCTTAAATAATTGATGGATTTGTAAGGAACTACCTAATATTTTAGAGCACTTACTGTGTGTCAGGCATTTTCTGTGTCCTTTATATGAACTCTTTCATTTAATGCTCACAGAGGCTCTGTTAGGTGGGCACTGGTTTTCTTTGTTTTGTTTTTGTTTTTGTTTTTTTTAACTATTTTAGAGATGAGGAAACCAACTCAGATTAAGCAACACGTAAAGTCACATGGCTATTAAAGTGGTGGAATTGGGATTTAAAGCCAGCAGGTTTGCTCCGTAATCAGCACTCTTAACACACATTTTTGACATTTTAATTGTCTGCCTTCTAACCAAAAGCAAGTGGCTGGTAAGGAAATATGTTGTTACTAGAACGTCTGAATACTGCTGATGCATTGTGAGGCCTTTTTAAAAATCTGGATTGGAAACCTGCTTTGTTTCTTAAATTTCACACAGTAAGAGAGTTCATTTTGGCTTGGTGGGATGGAGGTGGAGTTTCAACTATGTTGTTTGGCCATGTATGTAAAAGGAGGGAATGTGTGGAGAGAAAACAGGAAAAGTATAAAGTAATCAGTGTAACAGTATTTCATGGAGAAACTACACATTTTTAAAATATGAATCTAGGCATTATGTGCATTTAAGTATAGAATTAGAATGTTCACAATCCAGTGACCTCATAGTGACCCTCCGTGTCCTTAATATTTTTTTGCCTTATCGTATTTCATATGACATTAATGCAGCTAGCTAAATATTTTTCTAGTATAATAGTTTCCATCTTCTGTGTGTTTGTGATACTTTTCTGTTTCGTTTTTGGGTATACATACATGCACATAATAGTAATACACTGTTACTGTAAGCTGTTTCTAACCTGACAGTGCTTTATGACTGTCAGGTTTCGTTTCAGTTTATTGTAATTACTCTTATTGGGACTTACTCTACTATTTGGGCATTCTATTTACCCTGATTATTTATTGCCTCCACACAACACCCTTTACTGCTGTTCAGATTAAGTGCTTTTTGTTTTCCTGTTCTCTCCACTGATTTGGAAATTATGTACTTGCTATATTTTAATTTTTGACACTCTCCTATAAAAATGTGCACTTTTATTGTTCCATTTTTTTCTAACAGCTTTATTGAGGTATAATTTATATACCATCACATCCATTTTTTAAGTCTGCAGTTTGGTGATTTTCAATTTCAAATTGTGCTGCTATCACTACAACCCTGTTTTAGAACATTTCCGTCGTGCTTGGAAGATCCCTTGTACCCGGATACAGTCAGTTCCCACTTATATCCCTGCCTCAGGCAACCACGAGTTTGCTTTCTGGAGATTTCCATTTTCTGCACAGTTCATATGAATGGAATTACACAACATGTAGTCTTTTGTGTCTCTCTCAGTTGGGATCAGGTTTTTGAGGCTCACTGTGTTGTATTTTGTCAGTAGTCCTTAGTGCTGCATAGTATTCCATTGTATGGATATACCGCATTTAGTTTATTTCACTGGTTGATGAACATTTGGACTGTTCAGTTTCCTGGCTGTTATGAATAATGTTGCTAAAGATATTCATTCTGCCAGTTTTTGTGTGAGCATATGTTCTTTATTTCTCTCGAGTAGATACCTATGAGTGGAATTGCTGGACTAGATGATGAAGTTAGATACAGCTTTTTAAGACATTGCAGTTTTCCCAACTGTATATTTTTTTATGCCACCAATGTATGAGGTTTCTAGTTTCTCCATATCCTTGGTTACATGGTATTGTCTTTTTCATTCTAGCCATTCTTGTGGCTATAAAGCATTATTTCATTGTTTTAAGTTTGCATTTCTGTATTGACTAATGATGTTGAGAACTTTCATGTGCTGTTAGCCATTGTGCATCTTTTCTTTGTAGTGTCTATTCCTATTTGTTGCTCATTTCTTAAAATGTTTATTTATTTTGCACACATGAGTGTGGGAGGGGCAGAGAGTGAGAGAATTCCAAGTAGGCTCTGCACTGTCATCACAGAGCCTGATACGGAACTCAGTCTCACAAACTGTGAGATCATGACTTCAGGTGAAATCAAGAGTTGGATGCTTAACTGACTGAGCCACCCAGGCGCCCCAGTGTTGCTCAGTTTTTAATTGGATTGTGTTTAATTATTGAATTGTAAGGGTTCTTAACATCATCTAAATACAAGTCTTTTATCAGATAGGATTTGCAGATATTTTCTGTTAAGTCAAAGACTCGTCTTTGACTTTTTTAAATGGTGTTTTTTGAAGCACAAGTCTTGGGTTTTGAATAAGTCCAGTTGATACATTTTTTTCTTTTATGGAATTTTTTCCCCTCTTCCTTTCCTTCCCTCCCTTCCTTCCTTCCTGAGAACTCTAAGGATATGTCTCTTGTGTTTTCTTCTAATACTGTTTTAGCTCTCAGAGTAAAGGCTATGGTCATTTTGAGTTAATTTTTGTGTATGACATGACACGAAGGTCTAAATTCAATGGGATACCAACCTAGTTGACCCAGAACCATTTATTGAAAAGACTGTCTTCTTTACAATGAATTATTTTGGCATGTTTTTTGAAAATCAGTTGATTGTAAAAGTGAAGCTGTTTCTTTGTGTACTCCCAATTATGTTTCATCTGTTTGTCTATCCTTAGAACCAAATGGTCTTTATATACTGTGGCTTTATAGTAATTTTCAAATAGGAAGCTGTTACGTTCTCTAATTTTGTTCTTCTTCAAAATGTTTTTGGCTATTCTGAGTCGTTTGCATTTCAGTGTAAATTTTAGGATCATCTTTTCCACTACTGCAGAAATCCTGGGGTTGGTTGGTTTGTTTGTTTTTTGTTTTCTGGTTTTGTTTTTTTTTTAACAGGGATTATATTAAATCTCTAGATGATTTTGGGGAGGATTGCCATGTTCATATTGAGTCTTCTAATCCAGGAACATGGATCATTTCTTCATTTGTTTGGATCCTCATTAATTCTCTCAACAATATGATGTAGTTTTTAGTGTACAATTCTTAAGCTGCTTTTGTTAAGTTTATTCCTGTCTTTTATTTTTTTGGATGCTGTTATGAATGGAATTGTTTCCTTAATGTCATTTTGCTGGTATTTAGAGATACAGTTGGCTTTTGTATATTGTGTTTGTCTCCTGCAACCTTCCCGAACTCAATTATTAGTTTTTGTCACAAGGATGTGTGTGTGTGTGTGTGTGTGTGTGTGTGTGTTTGTATACCTTAGAATTTACTACATACAGGATCATGTTATCTGTGAATAAGGAGAGCTTTACTCCTTTTTCCCCCCTCTCTGAATTTCTTTTCTTCTTCTTAACAGATTGCACTGGCTAGAACCTCTAGTACGATATTGAATAGATGTGGTATGGGGTACGTGGGTGGCTCAGTCGGTTAAGTGTCCCAACTCTTGATTTTGGCTTAAGTCATGACCTCATGGTTCCTGAGATCAAGCCCCATGACAGGCTCCGCGCTGACAGCTTGGGGCCTGCTTAGGATTCTTCTCTCTCCTTTCTTTTCCACACCACCCCCTCTGCTTGCACACACACACACTCTCTGTCTCTCAAAATAAATAAGACGTACTTTAAAAAGTGGTAAGAATGGCCATCTTTTTCTTACTTCTGATATCGGCAAGAAGGTTTTTCACCATTAAGTCTTTCACCATTAAGTGTCATGTTGACTGTAGGTTTTTTTTTCATAGATACCTTTTATTAGGTTGAGCAAATTTCCTTTTATTTCTGATTTATTTGCATTTACTATTATGAATGGGGCTGGATTTTGTCATTCTGCATCTATTGAGATAATCGTGATTTTTCCCTTTATCAATATGGTACATTACATTCATTGTTTTTCTGATGTTAAGCCAACCCTGCCTTCCTGGGATAAATCCCATTTTGGTTAATCCTTTGTAGATGTTATTATATAGTCCTCTTATATATTGTGTAATAGTGTTCTGTAAAATCCTGTTTATAGGTTATTGAATTTGGTTTGCTGATACATTGTGGGGGTATTTGTGTATATATTGACAAGAAATACTGGTTTTTAGTGCTCTGTTCTTGTGATGTCTTGTCTGGCTTTTATATCAGGGTAACGCTGGCCTCGTGGAGCAGGATGGGAAGTGTTCTTATTCCTGAGTAAGTTTGTGAGGCGTTGGTGTTATTCTTTAATTGTTTGGTAGAATATGCCAGTGAAAATGTCTGGACCGGGGCTTTTCTTTGTGAGAATATTTATAATTATAATTCAGTTTATTTACTGGTTACAAGTCTATTTGAATTTTATATTTTTGAGCCCATTTTGGTAATTTTGGCTTTCTAGGAATTTGTCCATTTATGTGAGTTATCTGGTTTGTTGGCATGTGTTCATATCATTTCCTTATTGTCCATTTAATTTCTGTATGATCGGTAATGATGTTCCCTTTTGGTTTCTGATTTTGCTAATTTTTGTCTTCTCTCTTACTTTTTGGTCTAAGTAAAGGACTGTCAATTTTGATCTTTTTAAAGAAACATTTTTGCATTTCATTGATTTTGAAACTTTTTCTTGTTTTCTATTTTATTGATTTCTACTCCAATCTTTATTATTTCCTTCCTTCTCCTTGTTTCAGTCTTAGTTTGGTCTTCCTTTTTAGCTTTTATTTTAAGATGTAAACTAAGGTATTGATTTGAGATTATTCCTTTCTAATATAGGCACTTTAAGATATAAATTAACCTCTAAGCACTGCTTTAACCACAACCCGTGAATTTTGATCTGTTGTGTTTTCAGTTTCCTTTAGTTCAAAACATTCTTATATCTCTTGAGATGTCTTGTTTGATCCATGGATTATTTGAATATGTATTGTTTAATTTCCAAATATTTGAGGATTTCCCAAGTTTCTTTCTGTTATTGATTCCTACTTTAAGTTTGTTGTGTCTGGAGAACATACTTATTATGTCCTTAGTCTTTTAAAATTCATGAAGACTTTTTTTTATGGGTAACAGATATTCTTTTCTCTGTGTTAGGAAAGATTCTGTGTTCTCTTGCTGTTGGCGTGTTCTGTATATGTTAAGTTCACTGTCTTCTCTATTCTTGCTGGTTTTCTATTTGTTCTATCATTATTGAGAGTTGGGGTATGGAGGTCTCAGACTACTGTTGTCAAGTTGTCATAGCTTTCATTTTTGGTAGCTTTTGGACCATTTATTTTTGGGCTCTGTTGTTAGGTACAACTTTGTCATTGCTGTAGCTTCTTGATGAATTAATAATGCTGTTATTACAAAATGCCCCTCTTTTTCTCTAGTAACATTTTTATCTTAAAGTCTATGTATGTTTTCTCTGATATCATCCTGATCACTTCAGCTCAATGATGATAGCATTTACATGGTGCTCCTTTTAGTTTCAACCCACTTATATCTTTGAATGCAGCATTCATGTCGTGTAGATAGCATATAGTTGAATCTTGTTTTTAAAAACTCTAGTCTGATAGTCTCCCTTTTGATTGGAGTATTTATTAATTCAGGTGATATAGATCATTTACACCTGCCATTTTGCTATTTTTTTATGTCTTTTCTGTTCTTCTATTTCTCCTTGTCTTCTGGTATTAAATACTTTTTTTAGTATAACCTTTTAATTTCTTTGATTTTTAAAAAATTTGTTAGTAGTTGCTCTGGCATATGCATTTTAACATCACAGTCTACTGGATTTGAATCTGGAATCAAAAAGTACAGTAACTAAAATGAAGAATCCGTGTACTCAAAGATAAATCAATAGAAATGAAACAATCTGAAGAGCCATCTCTTTCTGGGATTCCTGTTATGCACATGTTGACAATTTTGGTTCTATTACAGGTCTTTCATACTTGATTCGTCTTTCCTTTTTACTTCTGTTTTCAGATTATATAATTTCTGTTGATTTATTTTTGAGTTCACTCATTTTTCTTCCAGCCAGTTTTCAGTTCTGCTGTTGGGTCCATCTCGTGAATTTTTTACTTTAGTTATTGGCCTTCTCAACTCCAGAATTTCCATTTGGTTCTCTTTTATAATTTCAGTCTTTTTTGTATTCTCTATTCTGTCAGTCCTTATTTTCATGCTTGGTTTAAACATGGCTTCCTTTATTTTTTGAACATATTTATAATGACTGCTTTGAAGTTTATGTCTGTAAAGTGCAACTCCAAAATACTGTAGTTTCTATTTATTGCTTTTTTTTCCCCCAAGTGTGTAGGCCATACTTTCCTTTTTAAACCTGGACATTTCCAATAATGCATTTTAACAACTCTGGATTCTGATCCCCTCTTGCCTGAACTAGAATTTGTTTCCTCCACAATGTATGGCCTCTGATGTCTCTTTAGTTTTGTTTATTTTTTGTTTATTTTTTATTTTTAAGCCCAGCTTCTTAGGGTCACTCTTGGGTCAGTAAATCTTAATGGCCAGCCAGTGATTGGTCAGAGGTTATGGTTAAACATCTTGAGCCAGTAAGGCTCTCCTCATTTGTCAGTGTACCTGTGTGTGGTGTGGAGCATGCATTCAGAATTCATGCAGTTTACAAGTCTTCCCCAGTTTTTATGTTTACTTCATGCAGGCTTTCTTGTGTCTCCTCTGTGCATGTGTCTGTGCCTGCGTGTGGTCATGGTACCTGTAAGGCCTCAGAGATCTAAAAATAGCCAGAGCCTTCTCTGCTCCCCCTGTGAGCATGAGCATACACATACCATCATGCCCACAGTCTTCCCCACAGTCTTGCAAAAATGTAGCTAATCAAGGCCTGTGGTTGTCTTAGTCCCTAGATCTTCCTGTGAAACTTCTAGCCAGTCTGCTGGTCTCTTGGTTGGACCAAGAATGTGGCAACCTCAGGTCACCTGTGATGTAGGTCTTTCCCATTTATTTGGATAAAGCTTCTCAGCACTGGGATTTTCCACACTGCCCCAGATCTAGTCATTCCCAGCCCAGGTAAATGCTCTTGGCTTTCACAGACTGTCCCTCCCTACTAGAACTGCTCTAAAGGAGTTGGGTGAGGGAAGGTGGCTAAGATGTTACATACTGCATCATGCTTACCCAACGTTCAGTTTCTTGAATATATGCTACTCAAATTGTTTTATCCCTTTGGTCAATTTTCAGAGTTCTGAAATAGTTGTCTTTGACAGTTTTGTTCAATTTTATCTTTGCTCTTTGGGGAAAGTATTAACAAATGTCTTCACTTTGCCATTCCTTTCGAATATGTTAATTTTTTTTTTTTTTTAAGAGAGAGAGAGAGAGACAGTGTGCTCCTGGGAGTTGGGGAAGGGACAGAGAGAGGTGGGAGAGAATCCCAAGCAGAATCTGTAGTTTTTTTAAATGTATAAAAAGTTTTAATGTCTACTCCTGAATTTGCCGTTTCTAGTCTCCTCATTACTTTCTGTACATTATAGGCAGATTTCCATCTGATTTTATTTTCCTCCAGCTTACGGGACTTCCCTTAACAATCCTTTCCATGTGACAGACCAGTTGAGACCATTCTGTCAATTTTTATCTGAAAAAGTATAATTATTTTGCCTTCATGTTTTAAAGATATTTTTGCTAGGTAGAGAATCCTATTTGATAGTTTTTTCCTTTAGCACCTTGAAGATATTTTTCCATAGTGTTGTCTTTTACGGTGCTATATTATCTTTGTCCCTCTGCCCGTGATGTTTAACTTTTTTTTTCCTATGGCAATTTAATAATGATGTGCATATGACTGATTTTCTTTGCATTTAATCTTGTTGGGGTTTGTCGAACATCTCAGATCTATGGATTTAGAGTGTTGGCCATCATTTCTTTAAATTTTGTTTGGCCGCCACCTCTCTCCTTTTGGAATACCAATTACATTTATATTATACAGCTTTTATTGTCCCATAATGTAACTGAGGCTTTGTTCATTTTTGTTCAGTCCTTCCTCTCAGTGTTTCATTTTGGGTGGGTTTTATTGATCTGTTAAGATTTAATTTAATTTATTTTTTTTTTAAGTAGAATTCACACCCAGTGTAGGGCTCGAACTCAACCCTCAGATCAAGAGTCGCATGCTCTACCAACTAGGCACACGCTCTGATACGTCTTTAAGTGCACTGGTTTTTTTTTTTTTTCCTGTAGTATCTTATTTGCTCGTCATCACATGCAGTAAATTTTTTGATTCCGCTACTGTATATTTTTTTACCTCCAGAATTTACATTTTTTTAATATAAAAATCTTTCATTTCCCTCTTTATTATGTTAATGGTTTCCTTTAAATCATTAAACATATTTGTAATAAAAGTCCTGGCCTGCTAGTTCTCTCATTTTTAACATTGTTGCATCGTGTCTATAGCTCTGCTGATGGGTTTCCCTCTATGGGTCAGAGTTTGATGCTTATTCTCATGTTTAGTAATTCTTCATTTGATGCCAGATTTTTTTTAAATTTTAGAATAAATCTAGATTTGCAGAAAAGTTTCAAAGATAATTCAGAGAGTTCTTATTCAGCTCTCACCCAATTTCAGTTTTCCCCAATGTTAACATGTTACATTACCAGGTGCATTTGTCAAAACTAAGACATTGGCACAACACAGTATTATTAACTACAGACTTCATTTGTATTTCATGAGTTTTTCCACCAGTGTCATCTTTATTTCCAGAATACATTTCAGGATACCACATTGTGTTTAGTGGTCATGTCTTCTCTCTCCTATTTGTGACAGTTTTTCATTTTCTTGTTTTTTAGACCTTCGTAGTTTTGAAGAGTATTGGCCAGGTAATTTTATAGGATGTTCCTCAGTTTGGGTTTGTCCGGTGTTTTCTTATGCTTAGCATGGAGTTAAGAGTTTAGGGAAGAGTATCATAGAGCGAGGTGTCTTTCTGTTCCCATCACATCAAGATGTTAATCTCGATCACTTGATTAAGTTGTTGGTTGGCTTCTCTCCTGGAAGACTGGTCTTGTTTTGCTCAGATTCCTCCTCTTGCTGTGGTCCAGAAAATGTTGGAGAGAAAGCCAGGGGCATTACAGGACTCACTTCTTTGTTTCCTTTTGTTTGGGGATCTCAGGCTTGTATTAACTAGTTCTAGTGTCTGAAAACCCTGTGCCCCAGATTTTGTGCAGTTTCCCGGTTGTGGATGGCAGAGGACAAGTTCTGTACCAGTTTATTTCAAGACTAGAATCAAAAGTCCTTGGCAGGATTCTCAGTTAATTTCTGAGATTAGGTATCTCAGTTAATTTCATTGCCTGTGGTTCCTCAAACCCCCACCTATAGGAGGGCTAGCATGGGGTTACACACTCCCAGGGGGGACTCCGCCCCAGCCTGCCCGATCTAGCACTCAGGCAGATAGAAACAGTGTCCTGCAGTGTTCTGGGAGTGGGAGCATTTCTCCAGTGCGTCCTTCCACTCCGGCTGCAGTGCCTCACGGGTCTTGTCTTAGTTCTGACCCACTCCTTCCCTGACCTCAGAGACTTGCCTTCGATTGCCTGAGGTTTTAAACCAGGTTAGCTCCTAGAACAGCTCTGTCCTGTTGCTAACGGTTTTGGTTTTTATTTTTACTTTTTTTTTTTTTTAAGCCACTGATAATTTCTGTTACTTTCTTCCAAACCAGGTTCTCTGCATTTGAGGAGATGTTTGTCATGTTTTATCCAGCGTTCCTAGAGATTTTCACAGCAGGAGGGCTGACAGAGTGCATTGTTTTATAGTATCCTTGAGCATTTTCTCCATGTAAGGCACCATTCTAAGACCTGATGAAGGGACCCATTGCCTTCAAGTGGTCTGTTTACCTTGGGAAGGCAGGTCAATGTCTAGGTCAGAGAATACCAGGATGGCTAAAGACACACACAGTGACTATCTGAACCTAGAGCCATATGTCCTTGAGATACGGACTTTGGCAACTGCTTCACGTCACAGGAGGTACGTTAGGTAGGGTAGTGCTCAATAGCATTTACGGGATGGAAAGAATCCTGGTATTCTTTTTTTTTTTTAATGTTTATTTAGTTTTGAGGGAGAGAGACAGAGCATGAGTGGGAGGGTCAGAGAGAGGGAGACACAATCAGAAACAGGCTCCAGGCTCTGAGCTGTCAGCACAGAGCCTGACGCAAGACTGAACTCACAGACTGAGAGATCATGACCTGAGCCACCCAGGCACCCCAATCCTGGTATTCTTAACTAATAAAAGTAGCACCTTCCCAGGGATTTTATTTATGCTGTGTTCAAGTTCTGAGAACCTGAGTTGGCTAATTAGTAGACATTTATTTTTGGAGACATTTTCTTGGGATCTAGAATTTTTTCCCCTAATACACATTTGGGGTTTGTTTGGAGGCTAAACTGAAGGTAAGAGTGGCATACCAGGGATGATTTGATGAATCCAGATGCAAGGAGGGAATGGTTCAATCTGGTGAAAATTAGAGTGAAAACAAAATGTGCTTTAGAGCGGGCTTTGGAATTCTAAGATGCAAAGCACCATGTAGGCTAAATCCATCTGTGGTCACACAGGCTAAAAGAGGAAGTTTAATTTTGTACAGGTATAGTACTCAGACCTTCTTCAGAACAGTGAAGTTTGAAAATACTTGTTGAAATGTAACTGTGCTTAAAAGCGTGGGCCTAGTGTGATCTCTGTCGGCTTTTTGCAGGACCCGGCTCTGTGCTCTGCATCCTGGTGTCGTGTACTAAGATTTGTGTGTGTCTTGTGCATGGTTGTTGCATGTTCCAGATTTGATGTGTAGTGGGACCTTTAAGAAGAGGAACTGTCAGAGCTCGTGCCAGTGTTGGAACTGCAGAATGTCTGACTTCGGGAACTTCTCTGAAAGTTTGTTGATTTCTGAAAAGCAGGGATATAAGTCATCAGGGACCATACCTAGAATTGATTAAAGGGAAGAAAGCATAGAAAGAAGTCTGTTGATTTTGAAACTGTAAAATATCTTTGGAGAATTACTTTTTATGTTACAATGTAATTAGCTAATTAGGGTGTGGGATGGGAAATTCCTTGATGCTTAGTATCCGAGGCACTAGGGAACCTCTAGACGGGACTCTGTCAGCAACATGGAAGCCTTGGAGGGTTCCGAGGGTGGAGCGTGGACTGCACCGTGCACAAGCTGGTTACTTCTCCATGATCACTTCACACACCTTCTATCTTGGGGATATTTGTCCGTTTTCTTCTCAACTCTTGACTTTGAAATGCACCGACTGGACAGAAGTAGGGAGCCACGGAGCCCTGGAGAATGGTGGCTGCTTGGCTAGAACTGGTTGGCTTTAGGGAGAGATCCATCCTCGTGGATCAGACTGGGGCCAGGGAAGCTGTCGGCCAGTTGACGCCTTCTCAGTAACCAGGTCTTGACTCGTTACCACGCCAGCATTTTCTTGCTTTGGAAATTGAAAATGGCAGATTTCTGTGTCCTAATAGTGGTGAATGCAGCTGTTTTTTGTTGTTCATTTTAGGAAAGTAACGACTTCTGTGAAAAGATGAACCAGGGTTAAGAGAAATCAGATGTGTGTATTTGGTATGCAATATTTTAGTATTACAAATAGCTACATTCTAACCCACATTAACCCCATGATATGTGAATTTTGCCAACTCCTGCTGTGTCTTTTAAATCAAATCCAGTAAATCACTATGAATGTTCTAATTTCTAAACAAACTAGTCTTCCAGTAGAGGTGCTTTAACACTGTACCGCAAATTAGACAACCTAAGATAAATGGACCATCGTTGTTAATTATGTAGTTTAATTGATCAAAACTACCAGATAGGATTTTATTTATAGCAGTTTTGCTTAGTATCAAATTCTATTGTATTAAATAGCTTTGCGTTGTATATGTGGGATCATTAAGATATACACTTTTATTTAGCTTCTGTTAACCTTATTAAGTACCTTTTTTTGGTCTAGCTCATGTCACAATATGAAATTGCTTTTAATTGAGATGACCAGCTTCCATTAGATTGTTCAACCCCCATTGTATACACGAACACAAAGCACTTTTCATTTTTGCTCTATTGATCGAGCCGGCAATTTGCTTGAACTATATTCAGAAACTGGTGGAGGAAGATGGAGAAGATTTCTCTAAAGGTTCTTTCTGTTGGTGGTGTGCTCCGTGGCAAACCCCACTGTTTGCGTGTAAGTAATTTTGCACGCCAGTAGGTAGCAGTGGTGAGCAGAGGCGCCGACAGAAAGCTGCCAGTCAGCGGTTATAAATTATTATTCATTTCTGTTATAGGTGGGGTGTGCAGTCAGTTACAGTAATAATTACCAGGACCAGAGGGTTTCCTAGGCAACGAGTCTCCCCCCTCATTCATGCTGTTGCTGAGAGAGTGCCCGTAAAGCATGACATTGCTGTATTCTGAGGTTTGTTGGCCCCCCGCTGCTGCAGGTTTGAGGTTAGTTACAGCATCATAAGGTGCTCTCAAGCGAAGAGAGCACAGAGAGCTCAGGCTGGGCTGGGAAGCAGGCCGGCGAGGGGGCCTCCGCCGCCGGTTCACTTTTAGAGAACAGGGTTCTAAAAAGGCAAATTCCACATTCTGCTTGATAACATTGCTCAGATCTCTGTAACTTGTAGAACATTTTCTTCTCTATTTTGGAAACGGTGGGTCAGTTCAGTTTTAAGTTTTATTATTTAATAAAAATGTGCAGAGACGGACCTGAAACCAGACCTCTGCTTAGGATTTGAGTCAAATAAATCAATGGGAAGCTGTCATAGCTAATCACGGGTGTGTTTGTTGTTTCTTCAGTGTTACGAAGATGGTTCATAAAGAGGAAGGTATCACATTCTTCCTGCAGGAGCAGGATTAGTTCTCTATGTGGTAGGAAAATAATAGAAGGCACATCTGTTATCATGGATCTATACATGAATCATACCCCACATTTTGGGACTCTCCAAAATCTTTCATTTTAATGAACTTACATCAAGTGCTTTGCAGTGATAAAAAGTAGTATTTGTTTGTGTCGGCCCTGAAAAAAGATAGGGAATTCCTGTTTCTGACTTACATGGAGATGTGAAGTGTTTATCCATTTACAAGGCTGAAGTCACAAACCCAGACATGATGTATCCAGATCTCATTCTTTGCTAGATGATTGCAGAAGGGTTTGGGACCCCACATCAGACCTGTGTATTTATTACTGTGCATCCTAGGTGAGCTGTAAACTGTCTTCTCAGTGTGTATGGTGGAGGGCGTGCGGTTTGAGGGGGAGGGCAGGGGGACGCCAGAGCTGCTCATGATGATAATTCGTTGTATGTGGACCTTGACCGGGCTCCTGTGTTTCTGGAGCTGCTTAACACTTTGTGCAGACTCCTCCTTTCTGGGAAAGAGAATGTGAAGGAACATTCTTTGACCCCATTACAGCCATCCCATGCTGTCATCCATGACTCTGCCTCTGGTAACCGGCACGCCATGTCCTGGTCCCTTTCACGAAATCTAAACACCGCCTGCCCTGATGTGTGGGGAGGCGAAGCTCCAGTCAGGTACGGAAGCAGTGAGCATGGGCAGGGGGCTGGCTCGGTCCGGCACGGGGCCGCAGCAAAAAGCCCTATGCCCTCAGCCTTCCCTGTGTGTGGGGAAAACTGCCTGCCACTGACCCAGCTCTGTCCTGCTGCTCCAGGGTAGGGGCTGTAGGGCTCGATGGCACTGGACCATGAGAGCATGCGGGTCGTCAGTTGCCTGAATTTCCCACTTCCCACAAAAGGAAATCCTCAGGTCCAGTTTCTTGAAAGCACTTCAAATGTACTAACCATAAATTTTCAGTCACCCTGTTGGATGTGGGCTTCTGGAGTGATTCATAAAAATATAATATGTGGACTATGTTTTTGATCTTATAGTAAAATGTAATTGGCCGTACAAACCTATCAGGATAGGTTCATCTGAAGTTCAGGTTTACTTTAAAATAGTTTAGTCTTTTAAAAAGTATTTATAGGCCCAAACTATGAGGCTAGCACCTGCTAGCCCAAACAGTTTTATCAAGTAATCCTAGTTTTCCTCTGAGTAGTTTAACAGCCGAAATAGAAGGGAGTGAATTTCCTGAAATGCAGTGATCTGATATACTTCAAGCGAGGACTTCTGCCCAATTTAGCAAAGGAAAGCATTCTTTATTTCATATTGCATATTCTGTAGTGTAAGTTATCTAAACTCAAGTGCTTTGCTAAACTAATGTTATAGATTAGATAACGAACTGATAACATGCTACACAGTAAATTAAAGACATGCACTTGAAGTTATTATTTACTTAGCCACAACTACCCTTCCGTAAGAAGTCAGCAGAAGGGGGTGATCTCAGAGTCGGTTCTGAACTCTAGTTTTAAAATAACGCCTTTTTAAAAATTCCATCTTCTGCATCTCTGGATTCTGGAGAAAGAAGGGACGCCTTAATCTTTAGAAAGAAGCCAGTCTCATGTTTATAATAACGATAAAATAGAAAAAGTGCCTCCTTGATTATAAGCTTGTTATTCTGTGTTTTTTTTTAAATAATTGAACTGTTTCAGGAAACATTGTTAAAATCTTAAGGTTAAATCATTCTTTCTTTCTTTTTTTTTTTGTCTAAAGATTACTCTGCACCCTAGACAAAGGAAATATTTAAACTGTTAAATTTGAACAAAGATACAGTCTGCATATGACTTCTCTGAAGCCCTATAAAAATTCTTTAAAATTGCCTATTCACTCAAATTTACTGAGTGTAGCAAAAATGTCAAAGGCATAAAGTCAGAGAAGATTGAATAAAATAATGCAGAAAGACAGATTAGTCATGCACAGACCCACACAGCCTTTCAGAGCACACAATACCACTTTTTATTACCGCTCTATCTTTACAAAGACTACGTTCAATACATAGAAGATGATACATGGTCAGCCATGTCATCTGCCTTTGATTCCAGGACTCATTTATCTGGGCCCTTTTCACAATGACATTGATGAGAGATCTCAGTGTTTTCAGAGCATTGTTTTATTTATCATATATAATGGCTGGTTAAAAAAAACACACACAACAGGAATTATGTCACCAAAAGCACATAAAAGAGTTGCATAGAGGATTCTGTGACAAAGTTGGGAAAACAGAACAAGGAGGCTCACGTAAATGTTCTCTCCTCTGCCTTCTCCCCCCTCTGGGATCCCCCGAAGATCTGTGCGCTGATAGATGTTAAAAAATAGTAAGAAAATGTTTTGTTGGGCCAAATTTAGGATACCTCGATCTTTGTAAAACTCCTTGGCAATTACATTTTTGTTTAAATTTAGAACATTTTAACTACTTTAGAGCTGCTGACCAATATTTATGCATTTGCAAAGGGGAAGGGAGACTATTTGTCACAGTTTTGTATCTTGCAAATTTAATAAAGAGCAGCCCTTAAGATAGAATTTCTTAGGCTGCCACAATTGACAAAAGCCAGCTAGTGCTGAAATGTCAACAGCAGACCTCATCAGCAGGCTGCACCACTGTGCAGAGTGCTATCGTTGCACATAAACAAGTGTGTGTGATGTGCGCGTGGGGGTGAGGAGCCCGGGGTCCCAGACTGAGGGGACCAAGGCCGCAAGCTTGCAGTGTGAGCATGTCAAGAACTCCTCAAGAAGAAAGGCCCCCTCTACGGCTTCTAAATCGTAAAGAATCAGGATTGTGTATATTACTCAGAGAAAGTTCCGGGAACAAGGGACTGAGGTGGTGACTGACAGCCGCATTAGAAAAGGTTATCTGGCTTATGTTCTTTGGGGGGAACTTCATTTCCATGCCCATAGGGGAATGTCTTTATCTTTCTGAGCCTTTGGTGTTGTCAGAGAGAATGCTGGAGAACTCTTTAGGAGACTTACATTTTTTGGAACCGCGGACCAGCCCCTTAGCTGGACGTAAAGGTTTTTTCTTTAGAATAACTCTGGTCGTATCCCCGTGATGTGGAGGGCAAGGTCGGGGGGGGCTGGGGAGCCCAGTGGCACACCCCAGCTGTGTCCCTCCCTAGCTGATGGGCCCTTGGGCAAGTTGTCATAGTTCAGAGCCATTTCCTCATTTCACAAGCCAGGGTAGCACACGCGGAAGACTGTGGCTGCGTGCGCAGGTGACCATGCATGTCGTGCTTACGTGGAAGATGGGGAGCATCAACTTCTTCTGGGCAGGGCGGGCACTACTTCATTTTGCCCTTTGAAGACTTGCTTCGGTCCTGTTTCCTTCATCGAGTGACCTTGCCTTTTCTGTCCCATCCCCACCTCCTTGCAGGGATCCACAGGGCCTTCAAGTGGCGAAGGCCCAGAGGCTCAGAGCGGGAAAAGCTTTCCCGAGGCCCCAGTGTTCAGTCTGAACACCTTCCTTTAGCCCTTGAGGTTGGACGGGAGCGGTACTGCAGCTTGCCTGATTAGAGTGGAGGAGTCCATGGGAGGAATCTGTGCACCTTTGCTGGCCCACAGCCCTGCATGTATCCCTTCCTCCAGGTTGGTCTCCTGGAATGCAGCGCAGCATGTGCTGTTCCCCTGCTCCTCCTGCTGCCCACCCATCACCTGAGAAAGTCTGGGGCCGGGCAGCTCCCGCCTGTGCCCACTGCTGACCGCCTGGGACCCAGGGACACCCCACATGGGAAACACCTGCTGTCTGCAGCTCATCAGGTCCTGGGAGGGACCAAGACCGAGGCACACCGAGGGGAAGCAAGAGAGAATTTGGAGGGAGCTGTAGGGCATCCATCTTTTTAACCTCGATCATCTCCTCCTGGTTGCTGGGCAGAACCCTGAGTGCCCTGAAGTTCTTCTCTTCTCCTGTCAAGGCTCCCATGGGCCAAATTCTGAACAGTCCGTGAGAACTCAGCACCCACATGCGTGGCTTCCTTGACCCGAGGAGGACGCTGCTTCTCTGGACTTGGGTCCCTGATTGTTTGTTTAAGTCAAAGTCTTTCTTGGGCTCCTGCATGTGATGGATACTGGGCCCAGAATAGTAAACAAGACGGGTCTGGGCACTGCCTTCATGGAACTTTGAGTCTAGTGAGAAAGGCAAACACATCAACGTAAAATGGGCGCAGAGAGTAACTGGGTGGGATCGGGGGCCAGGAAAGGCCACAGGAGGGGGCAGCCGTTCCAAGATCTGAAGGATGAGCAGAGGGAGCCATGGGCATAGCTGGGAGGAAGGAACAGCCAGTGCCAAGGCCCTGAGGCAGGCATGCCTTGTTGGGGTCTAGGATACAGGGCAGAGAGAAGGCACAGGTATGTTTGGAGAGTCACCAGGGTCTTGCCAGGCGTTATTTTCAGCAGTGGGAAAGTTCTGAGAGTTCTGAACAAAGACAGTGACCTGACTTGACTTCCACTTTAAGAAAATCTCTGGGTCCATTCCCTCCAGAAGCGATCGTGGGGGGCTGGGCGTGGAAGCAGGGAGACCGGAGAAGGCTGTCACAGTCATTCAGGTGGTGTGGACGCTACAGCAATGGAGATGGAGGGAACAAATTAAATATATATTTTGTGGTCAGAATTGGGGGACTCACTGGCAGACGCCTGAGGGGAGGGAGTCAGAGCACTTAGTCCTCACTGGCTGGTCTGGACGCAGGGTGAGCCTGGCCGTAAGGTGAAGGAGATGCAGGAGCCAGGGGAGAAGTGGGGTGCTCAGTGACACCCGGAGTCCTGGGGAACAACAGGCCACTTGAG
The DNA here is from genome assembly GCA_004023845.1 of Helogale parvula. NCBI lineage: Eukaryota > Metazoa > Chordata > Mammalia > Carnivora > Herpestidae > Helogale > Helogale parvula. The sequence goes on along the minus strand of PJEM01016001.1, from coordinate 7,226 downwards.
GACTCAGGAAATGCACCCCCTGTGGAGCACCATCGGGGCACCCACCACTCTTGCTTCTATATCAAGACTCAAGCCTGCCCTGCTCTGGCCTCTCCTCCTTGGACCTTCCTCGTCTGTTCCGAGCCCCCTGGACTTCATCCATGCGCTGCTCATGTGCTGGCACCGCTCTACAAAGGCACACAGGGATGCTGACCAGAAATGAAGCTGCAGCTTTACACGTGTGTCCCCGAGAGGGGACAGCAACCCATGGAGGCCTGAGGGAGGACACGGGATGGGGAAACTCCAGAGGGAGGTCACGGTGGAGGCCGGTCTTTAGCAGGACTTGGTCCAGAAGGAGAGCAGGGCCAAGGGGTGCTGGAGCAGGGGCGAAGCGCACCGCTCTGCAGGGGCGGGACTAGTGCACCGGCCTGGTGGCAGCCAAGGCGTCAGAGGACGGGAGGCTGAAAAGGCCCCTGAAAATAACCGGTCCCCCTGCTGCAGCCAAAGAGGTGAAGGTCCTGCTCAAGGGGGTCCGGCCCGTTCAGAACCGTGGTTGCTAGCTGTGCCTGCTACTCCAGTGTCTCTTCACGATGTCTCTCACACGCGAGTTGACCAGTGATGTAAAGATTATATCTCGGCCTGAGGGACTCAGCTGGTTAAGCTTCCAACTCTAGGTTTTGGCTCAGGTCATGTTCTCACGGTCCATGGGATCAAGCCCTGTGTGTCAGGCTCTGTGCTGACAGAGCAGAGCCTTCTCGGGATTCTCTCTCTCCCTTCTCTCTGCCCCTCCTCCGGTCATGTTCATTCCCCCCTGCCTCTCTCTCAAAATAAATATCTTAAAAATAAAAATAAAAGATTATATCCTCAGCCTGTTAGTTGTAACATTACATACAAGAGTATCCAAAATCAAGAAAATCCAAAATCCTCCTGTTTGATAATCAGGAAGAACTGGTTAAGAATGAAATAATAAAAATATGATATGTGGCTTTTAAAATGGTTTTAGAGACTTTTAAAACAGCATTGGCTAATGATCATGATGTATGCCAATGTTATATGAAAGCTGTATTTTGTAAAAAGGACCTCAATGCAAATATGAGTATTATATTAGTCAAGGTTCTCCAGAAAAACATAACTAATAGGATGTATGTACACACACACACACACACACACACACACACACACGCATATGTGTGTGTATAAGGCGTGGAGAATGAGAGGGAGAGCTTTAAGGAACTGGTTCATGCAATTGTTGGGGCTGGCCAGCCCCAAATCTAGAGACCCAGGGAAGACTTGATGTTGCATCTTGAATATGTGGGCCATCTGGAGGCAGAATTCCCTTCTCCTTGGGGGTCCTTAGTATTTTCTCTTAGGGTCTTCACCTGATTGGATGAGGCCCACCCACATATGGAGGGTAATCTGCTTTACTCAAAATCTACTGATTTAAAGGTTAGCCTTGTGTTTGACCAACAACTGGGCACCATGGCCTAGCAAGTTGATACATAAAATTAACTTCCAGTAATGACAAAAAAAACACCAGAAGGAAGAATGTCAGTGTTAGAGGGATTCTGGGGCATTTATTTATACTTTTCTCTCTCTTCCCCAAGTGTCTACAATAAACATAGCTTTCAAATTTTAACATGTAGAATATAAACACTTAAAATGATAAGGGAGCACCTGCGTGGCTCAGTTGGTTGTCTGACTCTTGGTTTTGCCTCAGGTCATGCATGATCTCATGGTTTAAGTCCGTGTTGGGCTCCCAGCTGACAGCATGGAGCCTGCGTGGGCTTCTCTCTCTTCCTCTCTCTCTCTGCCCCTCCTCTGCTTTCTCTCTCTCTCTCTCTGCCCCTCCCTTGATCACACTCTCTTTCTCTGTCAAAATAAATAAACTTAAAGAAAATGAGAGTGTTTCTTTCGCCTATGTGAGGCAATAGCCCTTTCAGTATCTGTGCAAGAGGCCTCCCTCTGACCCTGCTGTGGAACCATTTTTTAAATGATCTCTTACATTTTAGAATCTTACAAGTACAGAATTACCTAAAAAGCCACCTGTAATCTCCCCATGCTATTGGAATTGTAGTTTTTCCGCTGTAGAGCATTTTAGCTTCTTCCCCCACAGTGAATACACAACATCTCCCCTCACATCTCAACATTTCTTTAGTGTCCCGTAGCATGACGGCACCCTATGATTAATCTAGCCCCCCATTGTTGGACATTAATGTTCTAATTTTCTGCTGGTGTAAACAATCTGGTCCTAACAGCTTCAGACACAGCTCTGCACACACATGATTCTTTTCCTTAGGGTGAATGCCGGGGCAAAAACACCAGAATTGCTAGACCAAAGCATATATATTTTTGCAAAATTGGACCTGCGTGCATACAACAGATCTATCATGGTCCTTGGTTCATACGTGCTCCCTCTTAGGCCTGTACGTGGTGTAATTAGTGAAGCAGTATTTGAAATAACAGGAGCCCACCATCTAAAACACAAACGAAAAACTTTGCACTAATGTATGTCTCCCCATATCCTCACCTCCTCCAATAACCCAAGGTTATTGTCTTCTCAATTCTCCATTCACTCCTTTGCTTTCCTATGTTGTATTCCTAAAATCGAATCTTTTTATTTCATTGTTTTTTAGCTTCCAGAGGGTGTAGTGTCTTGTGACTTAGTTTTTGCAGTTAGTGTTTGATTGCTGAGATCCAGCCACGCTGCCGTATCTCAGCATGGTTCACGCACGTCCTGGATCCCACTGAGTGCAAGCGCACCCCAGCTTTCTCTTCCCCGGCTGATGACAGCTGATGCATGCACAGGTAGTTTCTGGGGTCTGAACAGTGCTGCTACTAACTGACATTCCTGCATGTGTCTCCTTTTGTACACGTGCAGGACTTTCTCCTGGCGAGATGCACCTAGGAGTGCATCTGTACGGTGATTAGTCCATATTAGGAGATGACTACAAGCTGTTTTCTATTTTTTTGTGTTTTTAATTTTTTAATGTTTTTTATTTATTTTTGAGAGACAGAGAGAGACAGTGAGAGCAGGGAAGAGTCAGAGAGAGGGAGAGACACAGAATCTGAAGCAGGCTCCAGGCTCTGAGCTAGCTGTCAGCACAGAGCCTGATGCGGGGCTCAAACCAATGAACCATGAGGTCATGACCCGAGCTGAAGCTGGACACTTAAGCGACTGAGCCACCCAGGCGCCCCTACAAGTTGTTTTCTAACGTGGTTGCCACTCCAACAATGTATAAGAACATCTGTGGGTCCACATTCTCTCCAACACTTGGTGTTATTAAACTGTTGCTGTTTGTCAGTCAAGTAGGTACAAAATTGTCTCTCATGATGATCTCCATTGCATTTCCCTGATCACCAAAGATGTTGATTTGTCTTTGTTTGCTCTTGTTGTCCTAACAAATACTATAGTCAGGGAGCTTAAAACAGTTCTGGAGGTCAGGAAGTCCAAGATGACGGTGCTGGGGAAATTCAGCTCCTGGTAAGGGCCTTCTTCCTAGTTTGCAGAAGGTTGGCTTCTTGGGGTGTGGGTCTTCCCATAGTGGACAAAGGTCATCTCTCCCTTGTTTCTTATTATCAAGGCACTAATCCCATTTTTGAGGGCACCACCCTCATGACCTAATCACCTCCCAAAGGTCCCACCTTCAGATACATTACACTGGGCATTAGGTTTCAACATATGAATTTTGGAGAAACACAAATATCCATTCTATAGGGTCTTCTCTTAATATGAACACATTGACCATATTTATTTATTGTGAATTGCCTCTTTCTGTCTCTTGCCTATTTTTCCATTGGGTTCCTTATGCTCTTGTTGATAATGTAGTTCAGTGCATTTGTGGCACTAATTTTTGTTAGTTATATCTTTTTACTTTCAAAGTCATTTTCTGATAAGTATAAAGGTCTTGGGCCGCCTGAGTGGCTCAGTTGGTTGAGTGTCCAACTTTGGTTTAGGTCATGATCTCAGAATTCATGGGTTTGAGCACTGCATTGAACCTACTACTGTCAGCATGGAGCTTTCATGGGATCCTCTGTCTCCCTCTCTCTCTGTCCCTTCCCCACCCTCTCTCTCAAAAATAAAAATAAACATTAAAAAAATAAAGTTCTTAATTTTAATATGGTTAAATGTATTTATCTTTTTCTTTATAGTTATGGGTTTTTGTTAAAGGAAATCTATTTCTACCACAAGTTGTAAATGATATTTAGGTGTATTTTCTACTAAGAAGTTTAAAGTTCTGTTTTTAACATTTAAGTCTTTAATTCATTTGGACTTGGTTTTCCAACATGGTGTGAGGAGAAGCTATCACTCCTTCTTTTTCCAGATGGCTAATTATTTTTTCCCCAATTTTACCTATTTAGGCGTTCCCTTTGTCCTGTTTTGACATGACTTTTTTCATGTACTAAATACCATGTCCCCGAGTGTGAGGTTCTGGTTCTGGGCTCTCCCTCTCTCTGTGGGTTTGTTTCTCCTCACACCAAGACCACACCGCCTGAAGTACTCTAGCTTGACACTAAGTGCTAATAGACAGTGGGGCAAGTCCTTCCTCTCTACTCTTTGTCTGCAAAGGTATCTTGGTTATTTTTGGCTTCTTATTCTTCCATATCATTTAACAAGTTTTCTTTAAAGTTCTTGTTAGGACTTCAAATGGAATAATATTGAACCAGCACATGGGGAGGAGAAGTGATGTCTAAGCAATGTTACACTTTCCTATCCATGAGTATGGTATATTTCTCTATTTAGTTGAGACTTCTCTAAGAGCTCACAGTCCAGTCCTGTCCTTTTTCCTGTTATAAACATATTTTGTTAGATTCCTTCCTAGGCACTCGATATTCATCCTCTATGGACCTTTTTGCCATGGAGCTCTCCAGCGTGGTTCTGCTTATTCCCTTTTCCCTTAGCAGAGTGTGAGAAAGAAGCCATTGGGAGCTTGTCTGAGAGGATTTTTTGGAATGGAACGTCTGGCCCTTTTGCTGTTACTTGACAGAGCTAGTGAGGGCGCTCTGCTCTGGGTCCATGTAGGAGGACAGCCTCTGTTCTTCTCAGGGGAGTTGTGGGAGCCCTGGTGCTCTAGAGAGGGCCTGGCTAGGGAGGAGAGAATCTCCCGGCCAGGAGATGCCCCATGGGAGGAAGAAAGGGCTCCTGAGATCCAGGCTTGCTTGGGTCTTGGCTCTGCAGTGTCCTGGCAGCCTTCCTTGTAAGAAAAAAAAAAAAGATTCACCTCTTTCCTCTGTATCAGCAAAGGTGCTCAAAGGTGACGTTCACTGGAGGAAAGACCTGCATGGAGTTTAGAAAAAGATGAGTGATTTTCTTTTTATCTGCTCACCAGCTGAGAAAGGTGAGACACTACAACATCAGAGTGTCTGTGACCAACATGCAGCCAGGGGGGCAAAGCGGGGCTACAGATCGTCCTGGAACAGATGTTCCCACCCCCTGCAGCTGTGGTTTCGTGGGCTTCAAAGTGGCAAGATTCACCCAGGGAGCACAAGCTAAGGAGACGTCAAGCAGCGCCACTCCTGGGCTTTGAGCAGTTGTGGAATGTGTGCTTAAGGCGCATTCCCTTTAGGACAGAATGCCAGTGAGGAGAGGGGTCACTGGGGGAGCCCCCAGCCTCACTCTAGGGCAGCCTCCCGGGGCCCTGCGTCGGCCCAAGTCCCTGCGATGTCCCCCTTTCACACAGTCTCAGTTTTGTGACAGGTTTGCCCATGTACTCCAGCAATTGGGGACTCTAGCCTGATGACACTGTGTGGTGGTGTAAGCTCCCCTTGGGCCCCGGGAAAGCCCTCTCCATGGTGTGGGGGTGGGGGGGAGGGGTGCTGCCTGTGTTAACAGTGTCTGGTGATGCCTTAAAGCCCTGTGGGCCAGTTTTTCCAGGATTCCTCGGTGATCCCCTGGGTGCCTCTCTCTGAAGCATCTTCAGACAGTACCAAGGAGTGTGTGGCAGCACGTTCCCCGCCAGGAGCCAAAAAGGCTCCGTCCTCATCCGGCTCGTGTCCACCTGGAAGGAGCCTGTGTGAGGCCGATAAGTCATAATCCAGAGAGGTGATGACAGTCGTCTCCATGTCCATTGATTAATGGAAACAGGGCTAGTTGGACACAGAGTAGATGGTTATAAATGGTGCTGTCAGAGAAAAATAATTATTGTATTAATAAGGAAACGGTTCAAAACCAGGCTCTAAAAAAGAGAACTGGCAACTTAGCATCTCCGTGGGCTGGTGAGGCAGGGCTGATGGGAGCAGGGGCCCTCCAGCCACCCCCCTGCTCCCCAGACCCCAGCCTCCCCCAGGGTCTGCTGGCCGTGTGTGTGTGTGTGTGTGTGTGTGTGTGTGTGTGTGTGTGTGGACTCAGGCGGCCTGACCTGGCTCTCACGGGATGCCCAGACCCGCCGGGGTGGTTTGCAGGCATCCGGGACCACTTCCAGCAGGAACGGGGAAAAACGAGCATATCTCATTGTACCTGAAACACTCTATGATATGTACTAAATATTATGACTACTCGGGGCCTTGCAATAATTGATTCACCCACACAGCCATTTAGTCTGCGAGCTGTTCGTTTTACAAATTCTACAATCTTTTAGAAATTCTTTCAGTGCGGAAGATTGCTGCCTGGCCTCAGATTCATTATGGTGATTGAATCCTCTTCAATAGAGAACGGTTTAAAGAGAGCACATGCCCGTGTGTCTCACTCAGAGTGAAGGCACATAGGTTAAAAGCTTGTCTGGGTGGCATAATTCACTGCCGCTATGCCAAACAATCACGTCTTATTGTGACCTTCATAAGATACAAAAAGGCAACAGGATGGAGCTCGGCTTTTTTTAAACCCACTCACAGATTTAGCTTCCCAACATCTGAAGCTTGGAGAATTCCTAATTAAATAACCAATTAATAATGTAGAATAGAAAAAGCTATTTTTTTTCTGAAATGCAAAATCATAATTAATCAGAGTACAAAAAGCTGCCTGTCTTTATATCAGAAAAATATAGACTAGGTATTTAAATATTCCACCACACCTGAACCCTGGCCATCCGTCATTGTTATGACTTAAAACATCTCAGACTAAATTAGGTTTTGTTTGTATAGAGCAGTGAAAGTCAGATGGCTTGAATGACAAAATTAGAACATGCTCAAATCACTGAGACAAAACCGCATAAAGAGAAAGATGTGCAGGGAAAGGGCTGCCAGTATGGAGCAGAAAAATTCCACTGATTTAAAAAAAAAAAAAAGACCACGTATTTTTTCCCACTTACTCA
>PJEM01016000.1:0-27652 GCA_004023845.1 Helogale parvula | reverse complement strand
AAGTCAGGCAGAGAAGGACAGATACCATATGTTTGCACTCATAGGTCTAACAGGAGAACAGGAGAAACCTAATGGAGGACCAGGGGGAGGGGAAGAGGGAAAGAGAGTTGGGGAGAGAAAGAAATACAAAACTTGAGAGACTATTGAATACTGAAAATGAACTGAGGGTTGAAGGGGATGGGGGAGGGGGGAAAGAGGTGGTGGTCATGGAGGAGGGCACTTATGGGGAAGAGTACTGGGTGTTGTATGGAAACCAATTTGACAATAAACTATTTTAAAAAAAAATGTAACAGAAGCAACTATATCCCCTTGCCAATTTCTCCTTCCTCAAAAGGACCAAAATCCTTGCACAAAACATCTCTGAACTCTCAATTTTGTTGAGAAACTATCTGCTTGGGCCAAAGTCCTTAAACAGCCTGGTGCACTCGGGTACCTGCAGATTTTAACAGCAGACTTCCTGTTTGGGATGTAATAATTTATCACTTTTGACATCCCGTGTTGAACAAGCCCAACAGGTATTGCCTGTACTCCCAAAAACCCATTAAGAGAACCAGTTATAAGGAATATCTTTTCCCAAAAATCTTTCCTAAAATTATGAAGTTTGGTCTCAATTTGCCCTGCCAAAGCAGCCTGGTTTTTTTTTTCTTGATTGCAAAATAAATATATTTTTATTGTAAAACACTTTGAGAAATATATAAAACCACAAAGAAGAACATTTATCTTACATCTTGCTCCTTGACAATAACCCTTGGTACATGTCCCTCTGGCCTCTTTCCTAACTAGTCACAGATAAAGACGATTCCATTCCCACATTGAGAATTTTGAAGAAAGGAAGTAAATAACAAGGCTGAGCATGAAGTTCAAAGAATTGTCCCTTCCTGTTCAGAGGCAGTTGCAGAAAGGCTGTTAAACTTGTTCGACAAGACTCACATGTGGTGCACAAGCCAGTTTACCAGCCAAATTTCATTAAGTGCAGGCTGCTGCCTGATAGCACCTTATGCTGTTATAGTCACAACCACCTTGCCAACCACACTTTTGTTTAATGGCTCTGTACATAATTAAAGGCAGGAAATGGAGTTTAGAGGCATTCAAGGATCACAGAAAAAAATAAATAAATAAGGTAAGGCAATAGTACCTCCTTTGCAAAATGGAAATCAATGTGAGAGTCAAAAGGGTCAGTGAAGCAAGACATTTCCACAGACTCAAGTTCAAAATGAAAGACAGTACTTCACTGGATTCCAGCTCCTCACATGGAAAGAGCCCCCTGGGAACCTGTAAAACTGCAAGCAAGTCTTAAAAGGGATGAGTCTGCCTGTTTCATCAAGCTTACCAAGATACATGTATTTCAATACTGCAACTCGTGTGCAATTTTTAAGACACTTTTAGTGAACACCTACTATGTATCAGACAAACTTAAGTTTTAATCATCCTTCCCCAGAGGTACTGTCGGTATTTTTAAAGTTCAGCTAGTGAGGTCACAGTGGCTTCCATTCATCTTGAGAGTATGCAGTTATGCCAAAAGACCTCAAGCTTTAGCACATCAGTGTCTGACACAATTGTTTACAATACTCTTTACAACCTTTGCAATAAAGCCCATACTTCTGACGCCAGTTTCAACATTTCTGCCTTGATAACAAGAGTCTTTTTAGGCATCAAATTACACCTAATTTGGTCTAAATTTTAGATATTTATAAAATAAACTTCTGTATGTTGTAAACAAGTAAATACAGAGACACTTTTTTTTTTAAAGTAGGCTTCATGATCAGCACAGAGCCTGACGTGGAGCCCAACGCAGAGCCCAATGCGGGGCTTGAATTCACAACCCTAAAATCAAGACCTGAGCCAGACACTTGACTGACTGAGCCACCCAGGCACCCCAGAAGTTTCTTACTTTATATGCACATATAAGGGGTTACAAGGGAAAGGCAGGGATCCTTTATCCGTTCCCAACACCCAGTGTACCTGGCTCCTGGTATGCCTTTAATAAATATTTGCTTAACAAATCCTCTGAATAAAACAAAATCAAAGAACACAGTTCTTTAAGTTCAGGTGAAAGAAATTATTTTTCCATAAGCTACAAGTAGCTGGAGTTTTGCTCCCTGTGGATTCTGATCTTGAAATCCGATTATTCAAAGTCTGCCATCTGTCACTCTCTTTCAGAGACTTGCAACATATCAACAATTGCATGGTTCTGTTACAGAACTCCACTAATCTTATCTCAGACTAGGCAGGAGGTAAGTGTGTCAGTAACTAAATTATCTTAGGGATTAAGTAGATTTTCTTATTTGTTTTGTTTTGTTGTTAGAAGAAAGCACACAGCACACAAGTCCCAGCCTGTACTAAATATGTACCCTGCTTAGCCCTCCCTTCAAGAGAGTCAAACAGATGGGAATTTAACCATTAATCGAGGAAAGGCAGGAAAAAAAACAGGACAACAGGGCAAGCTAGAGAGTAAGGAGAAACACCCTAGCTCCCCAAGGACAGGTGTTCCATCCCATGGAAATAAGGAAGTGGATTTACTCCTATGGCCCATGGTCTGCCTTCCTCATCAGGTGACACTACTACAGACCCAGTCTGTAACAAGCTGCCAGTCAGCACATCTCACAGAACCTGTTGCCATCTTCAGGTCCTAAGAACCAGAACTTAGCCATGTACGGGTCATGATAGTGTCCATGGCAGAATCAGGAAGGGACAGCAAATAAAATGACAGCTTGCCCCTATCTCTACAGCCATCACACATCATGGTAACAGTGGTCACCTAACCCTTTAGAAAACGTCTCTTTCTGAACCCAAGATGAATATCTACCAATGTCCATGAGCAGAGAACCTGTGGGGAAAAGCAAAGTTGGAGCCAGTAATTAGGGAAAAAAATCAAATAAAATTAAATTTTAATAAATGGAATGGAGAAGCCTTAGCAGGTGCAATTTACTCTCTCAGACTCATGGACAATGTTTTATTACAGGAGTTTTCTACTGGGAATTCCGATCTTGAAATCTGACTGTTCAAAGCCTTCCTTACTTAGAAAAAGCTGCAGCAGCCTTCAAGACCCTGGATCCTTGCAACAATCCAGCAGTTGTTGGCAAAATACTCTGACATTTATTCTGTGGACATATGCCCCATGGTAAAGATGGAACCAGGGCGTCTCATGACCTGGCTCTTCCATTCAGGGCATTTTTGTGCTAGAGAGCCTGGCCACCAGTAGAAACCAGGTTAAGTCCTTTTCACAGAAGGCTGAGGACACGAGAAGATCCCAAAAGACAAGCAACTTTCAGCACGGTGTTGGGTAGTCAAGATCTAAAAGGCTTTTTATACCACTTAGGAAGAATTTAAGTTGTTAGAGCAGTAAGAGCAGAAATAAAAATAAACACATGACAAATCCCCACTCAGTCTCACCAAATCAACAGATCAAACTAACTTCATACTTCTGTGCTTCCTTCTAGCAAAAGGGTGATATTGATTTCACAGAGAAAGCTGAAGACAGTGGCAAAGTAACAGCCCAGTACTCAACCCTCAGTTGGTCTAAATTAGGGAAGTCATATATTCAGGAGTCCCAAAGTCCTGGGTTCAAATCCCGATTCTGTCCCTTATTAGTTGTGTGGCTTAGATAAGCATCCTCATCTTCATCAGTCTCTGCTCCCTCATCTGTCCAGTGAGGTCCATGTGGATCTTGAAACATGTGCAGAGTACCTGGACCACACACCTGTTACAGACTGAGTTGTAGCTTTCTAAAAAAGATGCTGAAATTCCAACCTCCAGTCAGGTGTGACCTGACTTGGAAACAGGGTCTCTGTAGATGTCATTAGTTGCAATGAGTTCATACTGGAGTAATCTAATATGACTGGTGTCCACATGAGAAGACAGACACATGGGGAGAATGCCATGTGATACTGAAGGCACAGACTGGAGCTGCACAGCTGCAGGGAATCCCAAAGATTTCTAGCCATCACGAGAAGCAAGGAAGAGGCAAGAAAAGATTCTCCTATAGGCGTTGGGGAGCATGGCCCACCAACTTCTTGACTTGGGACTTCTTGGCCCCAAAACTACTGTTCTGTTGATTTAAGCAATGTAGTTTGTGGTTCTTTGTTACGACAGCCCTAGGAAATGAATGCACTGACCGACTTGAAAAGACTTCCTACTGGTCCATGTACATGTACACGAAGAGTGGGAGAGCTTCTAACACTCAATGTACAACCGTCTTCCTATACCCAAAGTGGATTTCATAACCAAGCTCTATTTACTAATTGTTAACGTTAATTATTTTACTTATTGTCCTGGCATGTCAATAATCTAAGAAAAAGAAATTCAGGAAAGAGGCATGCATTCATTCAAAGTCAATGTCAGTTGCTTAGAGGAAAAAACATTTTTTAAGCCTTTAGAAGAGGGAATGCCCTACGATTTTCCTATATGGGGTTTGGGGGAATAGCCCCCTGCACAGAAGTTGGAGAGTCTGCTCTTGATAACTTCCTCTTGATCAACATGAACACAAGGCTTATTCACAGAAGTTCCTGAAGTAGGGGTTCCTAGGTGGCTGTCAGTAGAGTGTCCAAGTCTTGGTTTTGGCTCAGGTCATGATCTCACAGTATGTGAGTTTGATCCCTAAGTTGGGCTCTGTGTTGACAGTGAGAAGCCTTGGGATTCTCTGTCTCCCTCTCTCACTGCCCCTCCCTCCCTCCCTCCCTCTCTCTCAAAATTAATGTTAAAAAAAAAAGTTCCTGAAATAGCCAAAGTTATGGTTATAGTTCCCATCAGTCACAGAATCATGCTCAGGTGAAGACCAGGCCCACTTCAAGGTGGGAGGCAGGGGGCTCTCACCACTCCTGGCACACGGCCAACACCCCAGGCCCTGCCCATAGACTCAAGTCCTATGGGCCTCAGGACCTGGTCTTGGCATTTCTGAGTGCCCTTAAGGGATCTGCTGTGCAGAGGCGTGAAGATCAGCAGCTGGTCCAAATCCTTTCCACACCACACAAACCTGGGGGCCCCTCACATGAAGCTCCCTCTAGCCGATGGGCCCAAAGGGACATGGAAGCAAGAAAGGTGGGATACAAACCACTCTACTCACAGATTCCTTCACACCAGTCACCTGGTCCCTACCTCCCTCCTGACTGAGGAGCCCATATGTCTTCTCCACCCCAATGTGTCCCATCTCCACCTGCCATGTTGCTCCCTTCTGGCCAGCCTAATAAGAGACACAAGCCCATCCATCCATGTTCCTGACTCCTTCCCTCCTGGACCTGGGTCGTTAATGACTCCTTTAAATCTCTAAAACAGGTGTTCCCCCCAATCTCTGGCTTCAACGCAGAGTAGACTCAGGAGCTTCCAAAATACCGATGCCTGGGCCCTGTGACGTAACTGGTCTGGCATGCTGCATGGGCACCAGTGCTCTTGCAGGTTCCCCTGGGATCCTGCTGTGCAGGAAATACTGAGAACCACCATCCTGGCACCTTCTCATTCTCCTGAGTCCCTAAGGCTCTGGACCCTGCTATTTTGCCCTTGACCTGCTCTTTTGTTTCACTACTTTCACCTTGAAAGTTACAGAATAGTTGGACATGCTTGCCACTCCCTCTCTTCTTTATCCATTCCTTCTGGCCCCCATCCAGACTATCTTTCTGTGGGGGTCCCTGAAAGGACAACTATGTCTTTTACACATGGCTCATTCCATTCAAGCCTTAGTCTTATCTGTAAAATGAAGATAATAACCACCCTCACTGGTCATGGTAAGGACCAGATAAAACAAGGTGACATATGCCAAGATTTCTCTCTCCACAAAACAGGCAAAATAAGCCAACTGAGTAAAGGACTGGTGTGGAATCCTGGTCTCTATGCTCCTGGCTGCTCCTGGCCTTCGTCCAAGGGCTTGTGCACACTGTTCAGGGAAGACCCCTGACTCCTGCCATGGGAGGGAAAGCGGGCCAACAGCAGCGATGCTCTATCATCTGAGAGCCAGCTCCTCAGACCAGAGGGATGACATGAACACTCACACATGCTGAGGGCCACTTTGACCCTTCCCAGCCACTGCTCCCAACACAAACCATCTCTCACACGCCCTTCCCGGGCTCTGATCTGCATCTGTACACCCATCCCGCACATCTCAGGATTAGCCGTGGGTCATTCCACAGGTTCTCAATCCTGCCTGAGCCCTGGAATCTCCTGGAGAGATCAAATCCCAATCTGGTGGTTTGGCCTGGGATGGGGGCTGCTGAGAGCTCTCCAGGGTTCTGAATCACCGGTTCTGGACTATTATTTGCACACCAAGCAGGGGCCTTCATTATCTGATGAAGCTGTTAAAAAGAACATAAAGTGCAGGTAAGAATAAACCAATCCATGATAGCCAACACATGGGAACAACCTAAGTGTCCATCAACAGCTGAATGGATAAAAGATGTGATATAATACACACACACACACACACACACACACCACTGGAATATTATTCAGCCAGGAGAAAGGAGGAAATCCTACCATTTACAATATGGATGGACCTTGAGGGCATTATGCTAACAGAGAAAAGACAGACAAAAACAAACACTGTAGGATATCACTTATACATAGAAGCTAAAAGTGCTGAGCTCCTAAAAACAGAGCAAAATGGTGGTTACCAGGGGCTAGGGGGGTGGGGAAACTGTGGAGCTGTTTTAGGGTACACACGTGCAACTGATAAATAATTTCTGGAGAAATTGCACAGCACAGTGATTATAGTCAACAACATTCTATTATAAACTTCAAAGTTGCTAAGAGACTAGATCTTAATAGTTCCCACCACAAAAAAGAAATAATCATTACGTGGCAGGATAGAGCTATTAGCTAACACTACAGTGGTAATCATACTGCAATTTTAAAATGTATTAAATCAACATGTTATATACCTTATACAATGTTATGTATCAATTATATCTCAATTTAAAGAAAGAATAAACCAACCGCATTTAGGAGAGAATCACCTCTCAGTCTCCTTAGTAAAAAAGTATAAGAAGGTGAGTGCCTGGGTGGCTGAGTCAGTTAAGTGTCTGACTCTTGATTCCAGCTCAAGTTATCATCTCACAATTCCTGGGATCCACGTCAGGATCTGTGCTGACAGCCAGGAGCCTGCTTGGGAATTCCTTTCTCCCACTCTCTTTCTGCCCCTACCCTACTCACCCTAAATATATAAGTACTCTCTCTAAATATAGAAGTACAATAAATAAAGCAAGCAAGCAAACAAACAAGTAAGCAAGCAAGTACAGGAAGGCCCATGCAAGAAATGCCAATCTCAGGTTCAATCTGGCAGCAGAGACACAGGATGAGAAACACTATCCCCGGAAAGCTCTGGACAGACACAGGGACAGACGGGGCAGCTGATTCATGTGTGATCCTAGCACTGAACTAAGGGCATATGGCCTTTGGAAAGAAGGCATTCAGAGGGCATGAGCACATACTACTCATCCACCTGAAAGAAATGCTGAGTGGGGTCAGTTATGCTTAAAGCTCAGAAGCTGACCCCTATTATTATGGGGGAACACAAGCAATCCCTCAAAGGGTGGTGGTTGTTTTTTTAAACTTTTTAGCCCTTACGAAATTTAGCAGCCCAGAAATAGTGAATTTACAAGTCACATGACAACACTGACCAGCCTCACCTAACAGAGTCTATGACACAGCAACTCCATCACTCCTGATGGAATCCATCTGAAATTACCAAGGAGCTCTTTTGAGAGGAAAGAAATATAAAGTCAGGGAAAAATCATTCCAAAGAGCTTTACTGAAGAAATACAAAGCAATACCATAATCTATCCTTTATAACACTGTTGCCAGCTAGACTTATTGGAACACCAGCCATTTCAGTCCCCCCACCCCCATCCCCAGGTTGTGGACATCATGACTACTGTCATCAGCTAACACATCATCACACACATAGCAAGTGCCAGAGACTACAACAAGCTCTTCCCACTCGTTACCTCAGTTTAAGACTCCCAGTGCTAAATGGTTTCACTCCTGAGCCTCAGAGAGATTACACTGCTGGTACAAGGTCACAAAGCAAATGAGCAGGGGAGGAGCCAGGATTCATATCCAGGGAAGCTGTCCCCAAACTAGCCTCTCTTACCTCCTATGCTTAGACTGGCAGCCTGTGTTTCTAAGCAGACCTACTCGTATTCTGAGCAAAGACAACAAAGTGGCAACATGGACCCCTGACACCAACAGGCGTCACTAAATGAGGAATCCTTGAAAGTCAGGGAGGCACAGCCCTGGGGCAGTCACCACAGGGGGAAGAAGGTTCCCTTAGGAAACACCCATACACATTCCCCATGCTATCACGGAGATCCTTGAACCCAGAGAGAGCCCCTGGGCAGCCTTCACCTACACTCCAGATCTCTAGGGAGAAAAGGGTCCATGCCTGGCATCTACCACCCATGTGTCCTCTATGCTGCTGGGCCAGGAGGAACCAGCCTGAATTTCTGCAATTACTTGACTCTCATTCAACCAAGCAAAATGTGGATTGTCCATTCAGGAGTGAATTCCATATCTCACAAGAAGAGATAGAAAATATGGGGTGAGTATGAATTCTGTCCCAACAAGGCATAACGCTTCTTGCAGGACTACACATGAAATCCAGTTACTGGTAGCAAGGTGAGCTCTCAATACCCAGAACTGTCACCACCAAGGAGATGGATGATTAAAGAGAATGATTAAAAGCTACAAATGATGCCTGGGTGGTTCAGTCGTTTAAACATCCAACTTCGGCTCAGGTCACGATCTCATGGTTTGTGATTTGAGCCCTGCATGGGGCTCTGTGCTGACAGCTCAGAGCCTGGAGCTTGCTTCAGATTCTGTATCTTCCTCTCTCTGCCCCTCCCCCATTCCAGCTTTGTCTCTCAAAAATAAACACTAAAAAAATAAAAAAAAAACCAAAAAGCTACAAATGACATCACTAACATCCTAAAAGATGAAGAAAACAATCCTGGCAGACAGGTAGTATATGTGCGGAAGACCATCCAATTACAAAGGGGCCCAATTCATCAACACATCCATATTTTTCTTAGCACTGACACTTGGGAAGACAACTCTACACAAGCCTCTTAACCATCCTGTTAGAGTGCCATGACAAGGAAGAAGAGGGTGTTATTTATTCTCTAACTGTGCAACCATGAGCAAGTCATTGTTTTAATAGCTTGGCACATCTAGTACCAAGTGTCAAGAAAAGCTGAGATACCAGGAGTGATGCAGGCCACCTCTCCAGTCTCAAGTTCCTCATCCAAATCACGAGGTTCCCGTTCACAGACAGGCCTGAACCGAGGACTAAGAATGAGCACATGCTTCAAAACCATTAGGCTGGTGGGAGCCCAATGTGTTGGCATCCCAGGCAGCCAGGTGGGATGGCAGGTCTGGGGTATGCACAGGAAGTAGGTGTTGATGCACAACTCTGCTGGGAGGACACTAAATCATACAGACACAAAATATGTTGTGACACATTTTCCAGTGCTATTATTCTGGTAAATGAAGAATAAGGCACCAAACTGCATATCCATATGAGCTTGATTATTTAAACAATGGATAAAGCTGGAAAATCAACTCAAAAATGTTAACTGTGGGATTTGGGATTTTGTTTTTGTTTTTCTATATTTTATTCCAATTTTTTTACAAGCAGCATTTATTTACAAGATCATGGGAGAAAGCATCACTACAAAATGCTGTGTTTTTTTTTAACTTTATTTATTTTGAGAGAGAGAAAGGAGAGAGAGAGCAAGTGGGAGACGGGCAGAGAGAGATGGAAAGAGAGATTCCCAAGCAGACCCTGTGCTGCCAGCATGTAGCCTGACTGGGGCTGGAACCCACAAACCGTGGGATCGTGACCTGAGCCAAAATCAAGAGTCAGACACTCAACTGACTGGGCCACCCAAGCACTCCACTACAAAATGTTTTTAATGTTTTGTTTTATAATTTAAAGAATGAAATTATGACCAGAAATTATCTTTTTTATACTAGATTGACTCTTTTGTTAAGTCTATGTGCCAAGGATAGCCAGCTCTCCTGGCGCATATTACATAAAACTGTACATGGAACCAAGGTGTACTTCCAGACCAGTCAAGATCCCAGCTAAAGGCTTTTAAATAACTTTTTAAAACAATATAGTGCTCCCAAATTTGGAAGACTGGTCCACCTTTATTCTCACCAGTGCACAGCTCACATCAGTGTGCTGCAAGCCCTTTGCAAGTGACTCCAAATGTTGGTCGAAGCGTAATATGTGTTTTGCCACAGCCAGGAATACAGACTTGCACTGTGGTATCTGTTGAACAAAATACTAGGCCCAGCAGCTATGTAACGTGGGTGTATAAACTACAGCAAACGAAAGGTGAGAGGCACAGGAGAATGTCAAGGCAGCACCTATGTTCACAGGAACACACAAGGTCAAGGTCTTGTGAACACATGAGACAGCGTGGGAGAGTCAGAGATGGACAGAGACACAAAGCACAAACCAGCAAAAGTCATGAGCCAAGAGATGGTGTGACACCACAGCACAAATTGGCTGTCACTGTTGCTAAGGTGCTGAGAGCTACACTCCAGCAGTCTCCAAAGCAGTGTGATCACCAACCACACTGGGATCCACTGCTCTAGCCGTAGTAAGCATCTCAAGCATGCTCCCAAAACCGTGCACAAGGCTGGGTAGGTATACACCTCATTCTCAACTTTTCCCTTCACAAGCTGGGAAAGCTTGGTGTTTTTGAGTCTTTTTTTTCATTCTGTGATCTAACCACTACTCCTAAGACAGGCCATTTTACTCTTCCTATGTGGTGTTACCTGGTCACTGCCGCAGGCCTATCTTATCAAAGAGAGGAGGATTCATCACCATAATAGACAGCTAGTTGTTTAGATTCGGCAAGGGGCTCATGGAGTTCTCCACATGCCAGAGAACACGTTTCTTTCTGCCACAGCCACTGGCCACATCTCCACCTAGCACCTAACAAATATATAGTCAGAGGCTGCCAGAAACAGCAGGAGGGAAGAAGTAGAGGATTTACTGTTAAGTAATCTCCAACAACAGAATAACTCAAACCTTTTTCCTTTCTCTTTTTTTTAAGTTTATTTATTTTGAGGTGGGGGGTTGGGGCGGAGAGGGAGAGGAAGGGGGAGAGAATCCCAAGCAGGCTCTGCACTGTCAGGGCAGAGACCCGGTGTGGAGCTCAAATTCACGAACAATGAGATCATGATGTGAGCTGAAATCAAGAGTCAGACATTTAGCTGACTGAGCCACCCAGGTGCCTCAAACCTTTTTCCTTTCTTTACATACATTTAAGAAAGTATTTTCAGGGGCGCCTGGGTGGCTCAGTCAGTTAAGCGGCCGACTTTGGCTCAGGTCATGATCTCACGTTTCATGGGTTCGAGCCCCACATCGGGCTCTGTGCTGACAGCCAGCTCAGAGCCTGAAGCCTGCTTCAGATTCTGTGTTTCCCTTTCTCTCTGCCCTTCCCCCACTCATGCTTTGTTTCTTTCTCAATAATAAGTAAACATTAAAAAAAATTTTTTTTAAAGAAAGTATTTTCATCATTATGTAAATGCAGCATTAAGTACTGTGTGTCTAAGAAAAGTTCATTTGATATTCCAAGGCTCTGTGAGAAATGCTTTCAAATTTCCTAAAAATAATTGCTACAGAATCCTAAGAGGGTAACCAAGATATTAAAAAAAACAAACAAACAAACAAACAAAAAAAAACTACCACATTTCTATTCCCCAAATCCAAAAGACTCACACTAAAAAAACAACTCTTCAAATTTAAGGGAAAACTTCAAAAAACAACTCTTCAAATTTAAGGGGAAACTTCACATTAATTCGATATATATTCAGTTGGCTGAAGGGGAGTGAATGGATTTGGCAAGTGTTTTAGGTAAACTCTCAGCTGACAGAAGGTGAGCAAAGGTTATTCCCCCAAGAAATTCATGGAAAACAAGACTGAATTTGAGGACCAGACCCAATATAACCTTTTCTTCCAATCTTCCTGAGGCTGTGGTCCCTTTTTCTTAGCCCAGGTCTACCAGCTACCAATAGAATTTGCAGATTATTACTTAGGAAGCTGCCGGAGGGGGGGGAGGGGGGGTTAGAATCCTACAATCAGAGTCATGATTGGCAAACTGGGCAAAATGAAAGCATTTGGAGACAGTCTGTAGGTCTTCCCCATTCCCCATAGCAGGACAAGACCAGCACTCCCTAAATGGGCTTGTGAGCAGAGACTCAGACACCTCACCTTGTCAAGTGCCTTGGAACTAAGCTCTTCAATAAGCAAATTATCTCACAAATAAACAATACAGATCATCAAGCTATACATTCATGACATTTGTGTGCAGACTAATTTCCTTTGAGTAAGTATTTTTATGCCTGTTTAAAAAACAAGTAGTCTCCCATGACAGCTGCATTCATCATCCAAACAATCAAGGGGTCCTCCAGCCCTCTCTGTCCAACAGCCAACAAGAACACTGGGCAACCCAGCACCTTTGGAGCCGTGGGGCCAGGGCTCAGATTTTGAAAACAGAGTCCCACATTCCTGAATCTGCAATTCACAGCCACTCCCTGTCGAGTGGACAAAATGAACTGTTTAAAAAAATTGTAGAAAATAGCCCATTTCCATCCTTAGGTATCCAGACCTGAATACCAGCATTTTTACAGATTTATAAAGCTCCTGCAGAGTCAGAAACCTGAGAAAACAGACCTACAGAGGTTTAGAAAAGAAAAAAAAGCTTCCTTGCAGAAATTTTATTTCCACAAAGACAGATTCTAATCTATTCAAATCTCATTTATTTTAAAAATCTTTATTAGTTTCAAATAAAGTCCTGCCTTTACTTCCAGTAATCCTCTGAAAAAAGCAACCAAAACCACAAGCCCTCAAGATCGGAAATAAATTATGTTAGGCACTGTTTCCTGTCTTTTTACACCTAATAATAGTGTGAACTAGCTTGCAGATATGAAGTATAGCAGCTTTTACAGCGTAGCACTGTGATATAGAGCCCAGAGGTTTAGGGATATCTAAATGCATTGTTTAAAAATTTCCACATAAAATTTTCTTTTAATAAAATAAAAACCGTCACCTTTCCCTAATACCAGAGTCAGGTAGAGTAACCAATATGTATATATTAAAATCAGAGACAGCCCCAAACATCATTGGAGTTTACAGCTCTTCCTTCATCCATCAGACATTTTAATTCCTGGCATTAATTAATTGTAATAATTAATTACAGGTAAAAAAACTTGAACTCCATCCTCTTCCCCTTAAGACCCTATTAGGTTATGATGTCTTGAGAATAAGACTTCTCAATAAAATATTATGGGAAAAAAAAAGGGAATAAGACTTCTCTATCACAAGCATCTCTGCTGTGCACCTATGGACTTTCCATAAACACTTGTTGATGCTGCTGACTGATCAGCTTTTGAGAAAGACAAAGTGCCAGGACTCTGTAACCAATAGCTTGGCAAATCAGATGCCCATACCAACCTCGTTTTGCCAAATGAAGATACCCAGTGGCCTACTCAAATCTTCATGTATAGATTAAATGAGGTAAAGTTGATGAAAACACTATTAAAGTATAATACAATATGCAAAAATGTTTTATTATTATTGCAGAGTAATAAGCAATAATACTTATAAAAAAATAGGAAGTTTGGAAGAAAAAGGCATTACAAGTTGGCTGTTCTTTCCTGGAGAAAATGAAGACGGACAACCCTAGTAATTAAGACAGACAAGGTCAATTATAGACATTGGTCAAGTCTTAGGTGGGCAGAGTAAGAGAGTTTTCCTGTCTAATTCTTCAAAGACAGCTTCACTCTATTTCTAAGCAAGTCAAAATTATACCCACAGCTCCTTCTACTTCTTCCTCTGTTGGGAGCCATTTCTGAAGTAAGGCAGGTTTGCAAGGCCTCCCACCGTCAGGTGGAGACTAGCGTCTACACTCACTCAATTTCTGCTTGAGCATCGACCTCCAAGGCTCCTGACTGACTGATATCAGGAGTGACTTGCCTTCTTATGCTAAAAATATGTGAATTGTACCTTATGAAAAAACTTGTTATAGGAGTTTCTTCTTTCGTGACTATAGGAGCAAATATTACATTTCATGAGAAAACCTGTTTTCTTCCCCTCAGAAAACAGGCTATTGATCCCTGCTCACAAAAGAACTAACTGCTGCCTTTGCTATGCTAAAAACATTGCCTGGTATTTGAATGCTAAAGATTCCTTCCTTCCCCAAGTGATAAGCATCTAGTCACCTACTTCAATCACTATTGATAAAGGTTATGCATGAGTCTTCCATCAATCTATGTTCTGGGAAACTTTTACATACCAAAGAATTTGTCATCAGAAATCATTGTCTAAGACAATTTGCCACTTCTGTTTTGTACCCCATACATTTTTTTCAATAAATAAAGCTGACTTTGGTCAGTGCAGAGATGCCTGCCTGGTGAGCAGAAAGAATCTGAGGCTCTCTAACTCCCTTTCCCCCCGACACCATCCATCCTTCAGGGAGCCCTGGACCTGCTGGAGCTGGACTCTGGCACTCCTCCTCCCCTTTACTTCTTTTCCTCTCTCAGATTAGAAGGACTCTCCCAATTCACTTGCTAGATGTGGCTAGCCCCAAAGACACAGGTATTTGGAATTTGGGGCCACAGCCAGAGACTTGGCACCCAAGCTGGTAACAGTAAAATAAATCTAGGACCCGACCTGGCCCTAAAGAAGATCTTCAAATGCCAGAAATTCTCAGTTTACTTCACACACCACAGAGGGGATATGTCCATCACCTACAAAGAGTAGGCTTGCCTACGTAAAAAAGAGAGAACTCTTGAGTCAGAAGACGACTATGCAGGGAGGAGGTGGAGAATAGCGGGTGGCAAACAGGTGAAGGGGATGGAAAGGTACAAACTTCCAGTTATACAATAACTAAGTCCTAGGGATAGCATGTACAGCATAGTACCCATAATTTATAATACTGTATTGTATATTTGAAAGTTGCAAAGAGTAAATCTTAAAAGTTCTCATCACAAGAAAAAATAAACTTGTAACTACGTACAGTGATGAATGTTATTTAGACTTATTGTGGTGATCATTTCACAGTATACACCTACATGAAGCCATTATGCTGTATACCTGAAACTAATATCATGTTATATGTTTATTTCATTTCAATTAAAAAAAAAAGACTAGACACAAACAGCATTCTTTGAAATCGCTAACCTTTTAGAGCTACAAGGAAAACAGAGATGACAAGGACCAGCCTCCTCAATTGACAGGTGATGAACCTGGGCCTCGATGAGGTTGGGCAAATGTCTCAGGGGTCACACAGCACCAGGATTTAACTACACCTGTGAGACTGGAGCCCAGCTCCTGAGTCCTGCCCCCGGCTCTTTCCACTGCTTGGTGTTCACCCTACAAAAGTGAGGACCTCCTCACGCCCTCACCTACAACTTCCCATTATTCCAGGATAATAGGGGGAGGGTGACTAATATTAATTAATCACTGCAGCTGTCACGTGCTGTCCAAGTACTTCAGATCCTTTTTTTTTTTTTTTTTGCTTTTTACTATCATAATTACAACAATTTATATAAGTAGTATCAGCTCTGTTTTACAGAAGAGGAAACTAAGGCCTAAGGTCATACAAGTAGGAGAGGGTTTCTCTCCTTTTCTAACTCCTAATAGTCCTATCCTTCCCCCCCAACAATGCTTAAAGAAATCAGATATGGATGTGATTGAGAACATGGTAGAAAAATCCCCCGAAACCAAATTCACCTTAAGCTTTCTACTCCATATCTTAGCTTTGAAAAACAAATACATATGAAATCCAAAACAAATAACATAATAATAAACCTGAAAATGCCTAACTCTAATTCGAATTCTTGTTTGTTTGTTTAATGAGTTGCGATGCACCTCTAAACAAATTTCAGTTCTTCCCTTCAATTCTCCACTCAGCCCTAATGGGAAGAGAAACAAGGGTCTCAAGAGCTAGACTGAGGGTACTCAGGAGGCTGGGAACTCAGGACGAGGGGCAAACTGAGTACACCTCTAGCCATTCAGTCAAGTCTACAAAAGCCAGAAGAAACTGACAATTACATGTAAAAATCAAGAGTTTCCTCAAAAATTAAATACGTTAATTACTGGGGGCGCCTGGGTGCCTCAGTCGGTTAAGCGTCCAACTTCAGCTCAGGCCATGATTTCAGTTTATGGGTTCAAGCCTGCGATGGGCTCTGGGCTGACAGCTCAGAGCCTGGGGTCTGCTTCGATTTGTCTGCATATCTCTATCTCTGATCCTTTCCCACTCACACTCTGTGTCTCTCTCTCTCTCTCAAAAATAAACATTAAAAAAATTTAAATATAGATTTACTGTATGATGCCACAATCTCACTCCTGAATATATATCCAAAGAACAGAAACCAGAGACTCAAATAGATTATTTGCACATCTATGTTCATAGCTGCATTACTCACAATAGCCAAAATGTAGAAGTAATTCAATGTGTATCAATGACTGATCAAGCAAAATGTGATATATCCATGCAATGGAATCTTACTAAGCCTTAAAAAAAAAAAAAAAGGGAGGACATTCTGACACAGGCTACAACATGGATGAATCCTGAGGACATTATGCTAAGTGAAATAAGCCAGACACAAAAAGATAAGTACTGTATGAAGCCACTTATATGAGGGACCAGAGTAGTCAAACTCTTAGAATAGAAAGTAGAATGCAGGTTGCCAAAGGTTGTGGGGAGGGAGGATGGGGGGGTCGTGCTCAATGGGCACAGAGTTTCAGTTAGGAAGGTGAAAAAGTTCTGGTGATGGTTATATGACAATGTGAATGTACGTAATGCCACTGAATTGTACACTTAAAAATGGTTATAATAAGTTTTCTGTTCTGCATATTTTACTACAATTTTTTAAAAATTTGTTACCTAAGCCATTTTAATAAAGTAAAACAGGGTCTCAACAGATGCCAGCCCAGCACAAGACGAGGGAGAGCAGGTCTGGAGGATGCAACCTGTCTCAGGAGTCCCTTCGCCTTTCTGGAAAGGGCAACCCCGGTCAAGTGAAAACAGATTAAGAGCATCGCTGCCTCAGGTCAGCTCCTCATCTGTACATAAAGGAATGTGGCTGGTGATCTCCAAAATCTGGGCTCCAGCAGTCACCTTGCTGTGGCGCCCGTAGGCGTAACCACTGGGAGTCCCAGAAGCGGCATGGAGGCCATGCTCATGGCTGGGAGACTTGAACCCACAGCTGCTGAGGTTATTTTTAAATAGGAAAAGGAGTCCGCCTCATTCCGGGCTCCAGAGTGCTTCTACAAAAGGGAAAGGGAGAAGGGGCAACAGGAAATGCTGCAGGAGCCCACTGTGCCAACATTTCCAGAGTACTGGAGCGCTGAGCCCTTGGACGGTGTCCATGCTCCAGGGCCAAGGCAGAGCCCACAAGGGCCCAGAGCCTCTGTCCCTGATGAGGATGAGGGGTCAGAAAGACTTCAAGGGACCAGAAGCTACTGCCACAGGGCTCACAGATAATATCCCTACGGCTGGCAAGAACCCACAAGATAGGGCTCAAAGGCCTAACTTATTTGACTAAGTATTTCAGTTCTTAAAAGCAAGGACTACAAAAGCCAACCTCTTATAGTGTGGCAAAAACAACAGAAAATGTTTTAATGAAGGAAGTTTAAAATGAGGTTAACACAGTGAAGGGGATTTGCAGCGCACACCTGAGAATTCCAGGCCTAGGTTAATTATCAGAATTAGTAATTACAAGAATAAAATCACTCTAGATTAATTACAGTAGAGTAAGTTCCCTGAAGGCAGGACTTTGTTCTGTTCACTGCCTGGAAAAGAGCTAGGCACACGTGGGCACACAGTACCTGCTGAATGAATTTCTTTTCCATGATTTTTATTCTTTTAATATTCAGCTATTTGTTGACCACATCCAAGGCCTACCCTAGCACTGTAACATATACACATGATATTAAAAAGTCTTACATCACAGTCACTTACAGTTTGGGGCAGGTGGGGAATGTCTATATATGCCATCCACCCTGCGGCACATAGTAACTGGAACCCCCAAGAAACCTCACCTCTTTAGAAAGCGTGTCACCAAAATGGTTGTTTCAATGAGGAAAGCAGAAGGTGCTTAGTTCAGACTCAAAATTAAGTTATTTTTCCTGCAGAAATTTACTATTGGGTTTTTTGTTGTTAAGTTATAGGTGTATTTTATATTTTATTATGGGCTAAAAATACCTCTATCAA
Organism: Helogale parvula; assembly: GCA_004023845.1. Taxonomy (NCBI): domain Eukaryota; kingdom Metazoa; phylum Chordata; class Mammalia; order Carnivora; family Herpestidae; genus Helogale; species Helogale parvula. Next base: position 9,434 of record PJEM01016000.1, on the reverse strand, counting down.
AGTGGACAAGTGCTTCCGGGTTCACACTTAAAATTATTTCTTTTTTTTTAAATTTGGAAATAACTTCAAGCTTCAAGAAAAGCTTCAGGAATTAAAATAGGACAAAGAACAGTCATACACCTTTTGCCAAGAATCAGATTTGCCTACTGTTAACAGCATACCTCATTTACTGTATTATCTACTCTCTTTCTCAATATGATGCGATATGATTTAATTACACACACTTTTTTTTTTCTGAATCATTTCGAAGGGAGACCTATTCCCACGAGTAGGGGCATTTTCTTACACAACAATACCATCGTTATCAACCTCACTAAATGTAACGTACACGGTACTTTTATCTACCACCAGTATTCCAGTTTGGTCACTCACCCGACAGTGGGCGCCCTTCACAGCATGCTTCTGGTTCACGACCCATTCTAGGGTGGGGCATTGCATTTAGTCATGTCTCTAGCTGCCTTTAAACCTCAGCCTTTCCTTGTCTTGTACAACTGACATTTTGAAGACCAAGGTCCCCACCCCCCTTTGTTGTTTTGACAATTTTGATTAAGTAATTCTCTTTCTTTCTTTCCTTGAGAGAGAGAGAGAGAGAGAGAGAGAGAGAGAGAATGAGCACAAGCAGGGAAGGGAAGAGAAAATCCCAAGCAGGCTCCACATTGTCAGTGCAGAGCCCAATGCAGAGCTCAAACCCACAAACCGTGAGATTGTGACCTGAGTGGAAATCAAGAGTCTGAGCTTAACCAACTGAGCCACTCAAGCACCCCTATTTTCAATTTGGAATAAAAACAGTCTAACATCTGAAATATCTTTATTCAACTTTATAGATTTTTACAGTTTTAATCATTTGCTCTGTACTTAAAATGTACCTCTCTGAAATTGTGACAGGAAAATCGTCTAATTTATACAATTCTGATTCTAAATAAAACTGTTCAGGAATGTATACAGCAATATTATAAATGTAGCATATTAGAGCATGCGCTCTAAAAGCTTCTGCAATTATGATCTCTTTTGGTGTGAGTAAATCTGCCATTCAATTCTCTCTCTGAGATTCTCCTTCTCTCCCTCTCCCTGCTTCTTTCTCTCACTTTCCATTCTTTCCTTCCAACCCTCCTTCCCATGCACAGACTTTCTAATGATCCTTCTGGTATAAATGGATGCTCACCTATGGAAACTCTGGTCTTGAATCTTACCAAGATTTCAGGCAACATCAACACATTTCTGGCTTTGCCTATAGTTAAGGTTTCTGTAAATTTTAATTCAAAGAAAGTAACTAAGTGTACTAATAATGGTTCTAACTTAACTTTTTGCTGTGAAATATAGAGTACTCAAATCCAGCTTTCCAGGCAGTACAGAAAGTTAAGAGAACTTCCCAGTTCTACAAGAGGCTCCCCAACCCCATTTCTTCATACCTAAATGTTTTATTTGGATAAATCAATACAAGCAAAAGGCTGCAAGATAAAACAATGCATTGCAAGCATCTGAGCAGTAGATATCAGAACTGTAGCTCCAGATGCCACCAGCCTCACCTGATGGCAATTCCCAAGTTAATACACCAAAGTGTAATGGGATCCCTCTTAGCCTCACCTGGCCATGAAGCTGGCTCAAGTAAGTACATTACTTCAACTAGCAGGTGGCGGTTCAGCAGACACACATCTCATATTTAACTTGTCAAATTCAACAATATGCCCTGGCCAAAACGCAGAGGGGAGAACAAAAGCCCAGGCCAGCTGCCTATCAATCAAGGAGCACAGGCCCTGCTGTGAGCGCCCTGAGGGTGCTAGAGGCCCCCACTTCCCGGGAACTCCTTGTAATATGAGTAGATTACCAAGATGGGAGCCCTGCTGATTTTAAGGGTAATTTTTCAAGCAATTTTTGTCCTTCATGTTGATTTTGGGACCTAATACCCACATTAAGAGGCAGCTCCATTATACAAGATTAACAGTATCCACTTTGAAACTTAGACTTAGTGTCCAAACTCTCCTTTACTTCAGAACCATAAGGGAAACTAAAGGTTAAAACAAAAACACACAGGCACACGCAAAGCACGTGCAGCCACACCCACAGCTTGGGGACACTGGTTTTATTAAAACCTAATTTCTCCACCCAAATCCTTGCTGTGATTGAATCATTAATAGATGGAAAATCACAAGCTATATATTCTTAAAGCAATCTTAATGCCTTGCTTACATTTCACATCCACTTCTCATGATAACAGCAATATAACAGAAACTCAAAATCCAACATTAGCTCACTATGCTCCCAGGGTAAGAGTAGTATCCAAATCTCTACCTGAGGTGGAACTATGCTATTTCTTCCTTTTAAAATTGTGTCTGTCTTGCAAATACTGCTTCTCAACTGAAAAAGTCCGAAGTTCCTTCCAAGTTAGAAGGCTAACACATTTCCTTATGAAAATATCTCTATATCCCAAACATTGGGCCACAAATTTATTTAAAATTCTGTTGAATGGACTCAACAATTCAGGATAACCAAACTTCCTGCTCAATCTTTGTAATTTACTGAGATTCAGATATTTAATCTGTATTTTCCTTCTAGAAATAAATCCAATAGTTTGAATTCCAATAACATTATTGATAACAAAAAACTATTTATATAGTAAATGGTAACCCACACAGAGGAACCTCAACATGGCATCAAATGCCAAGCAAGTAACAATCAATTTTTAAGTTGCCATGGTTTCCTCGAAGAATTTCTTTTGCCTGGTGAAACAATTACCATCCAGTGCTGACCCAGCCTCCCTGGGATCCACTTACAATAGTTCATCTTTCTGGTGACCAGTTACAGATTCTTTGAGGTAATTTTTTCCACCAGTACTTAGTATTTAACCTTACTCCCAAATCGAAATTCCTTGGGCGTTGTCTCCTGAGGTCCCGTTCACCTGAATGCCTTACCGCCTTTGCTCACCTATTCAAAGCCCAGCCACGGCCCACTTCAAGGCCCAGCAATTACATATGCAGTATTCAACAGACCTTCCATTTCTTGACAAATAATTTGTGGGGTTTTTCCTTTTTTTTTAAGTCTCTTTATTGAGAGAAAGAGAGAGAGAGAGAGAGAGAGAGAGAGAGAGAGAATCCCAAGCAGGTTCCACACTGTCAGCGGAAGCCCATTGTGGAGCTTAAACTCATGAAGCATGAGATCAGGACCTGAGCCAAAACCGAGAGTCAGACCCTTAACTGACTGCATGACCCAGGCACCCCAACAAATAATAAATTTATAATAACAACTAAAAACCAACCGAGGGGTGCCTGGGTGGCTCAGTCGGTTAAGCCTCCAACTTCGGCTCAGGTCAGATCTCACGTTCGTGGGTTCAAGCCCCGCGTCAGGCTCTGTGCTGACAGCTAGCTCAGAGTCTGGAGCCTGCTTCTGGTTCTGTGTCTCCTTCTCTCTCTGCCCCTCCCCCTCTCATGCTCTGACTCTCTCTGTATCAAAAATAAATAAAAAATTTTTAAAATTTAAAAAAAAAAACAACTGAACCTCACCTTGATAAAGCTGCCCTCCTGGGCACGCCTACTTCCTTCCCACCCATCCACTCCATCATGCCTACCTGCACCCAAACTGCTCTCCCTGAGGGAGCCAATGTCCCTCGAGCCTTTTCCATACCATACTGCACAGTTCATCCCTCTCCCCTCCCTCTTTCTTGAATACACTTTTCACTTTGCCTCTGGGAAATACACTCCGCTCATTTCCTCCTCTTCTCCTGACCACACCTCTGTCCCCTGTGTCTTCCTCCCCTACCAGCCTCTCTAGATACCTCACAAGCACATCAAACTGAACTTGTCCAGAACAGCTTCTCAGAGTCCACAGAGCTCTTGCACATGCTCTTCCCTTTGCTCAGAAGGCTCTTTCCTCCATGTTTTACCTAGCTAACATCATTCTACCCACCCTGCGGGTCTTAGAGGAGACCACAGGTCCTCAGAGAAAAGCTTCCTGACACTCCCAACCTAAATTAGCTTCGCCATTATTCCTTCTCATCGCCCTTGCCTCCCTGAACTTACCACCATTTATAATTCTGTCTTTTGTGGTTTAATAATCATTCCACCACTACCACTAGCTTTTCCCATCCTTTTAGATGATAAGCTGCATGAGAACACGGGCCTGGCACAGTTGAATGAACCGTTCTTTTGGCTTTTTCTTCTTTAAATACAAATAATTAAATGGGGGTGCCTGGGTAGCTCAGTTGGTTAAACATCCAACTCTTGATTTTGGCTCAGGTCATGATTTCACAGTTGTGAGACTGAGCCCCACATTGGGCTCTGAGCTGAGCATGAAGCCTATTTGGGATCCTCTCTCTCTCTCTTTCTCTCTCTCTGCCTCTCTCCTAGTCATGCATGCATGTGTTCACGTGCTCTCTCAAAAAATAAATAAATAAAAATAAAGTTTAAAAAAACAAATGAATTTTGACAACATATCTAGAAAATATAACAATTTGAAGTATGAAATCTTCCAATGTTATTATTACAAAACTCTTAAAATAATACCAACAATAACTGTTTTTCAGGATAAGAAACTGAGTCCCAGAAGGAATATGGTTCACATCTCTGAAGCTAGGTAAGAGATAAAATGCATAAACTTGTAACTCTAAACCAATTTCTTCTCTAGAGAAAAAAAAAATCTAGTCTATCTTTTAATTTCAAATAAAAGTACCTGACTAGATTAGACACATTTCTGAAAATAGTTCCTAAGCCTCAGTGAAACTGACACACCCCACACATGCTAGACATTTTGAAGACTAAATATAGTTAGTCTAAATATAGACTAAATAAAGACTAAATATACCGAGAAGACAAGTATCTGAAGCATGGGTAATCCACGAGTAATCATGGTCCAAAGGCAAGCATGCAACATTGCTTCAATGCCTCTCCCTGACCCCATTACTCACACAGTGATGGTGACCAGAAAAACTGCCAAGCTCTCCAAAATTCTGGATTCAGTCTAGATTTTACCCAATTTACAGGTGCATGTAAAAAACATATAATTCTACCAGGCCAGTGAAAAGCACACCAGCTCCCTCATGACCTTCCCTGCTCCCACTTTCCAGCCCCCAAAGAGAACCACTTCCCATTCATAATGGATTCTTTTTGCATTTACCTTCACATCTCTGATTGTATCATTATTTTTTGAATTTAAGAGCTGAGCTTTATAGTAAACTCTGAAACCTGGACTAACCTACATGCTTTTGATTTTCCCTGGAGTTAACAACTGCCCAGAATTCTTGACTGGTTTAGCTTTCTGTGTATCAGTAATTTACCCACAATTCCTCTCCCAGTGCACAGATGTTCCTTCAACATGTGCAAGGATGGGAGGTCCTCTACCAATCTCTCTTCCCCTTGGAGCTGCCTTGCATGCAGCCTTTTGCCCTGCTCCAGTCAGAACTGAGGGGTCTCTCAGCTGTCATTTCGGGATTTCCCTTCACCCTCATCCTGGAGATTCCCTTGTAAAAACCTTTTTAAACAAGTAGCAAAAAGCAGAAACTCTTGGGGAGAAAGGTTGCACTTGACCACATGAAAATTAAGAATGTTGGTTCTTCTAAAGACCCAAAATGAAAATAAAAAGTCCAGTCATAAAGTAATATATTTTTTAATACTTAAAAAATACAGAACACATAGACACATGTGCATGTACTCAAACACACACACACACAGCTCCTAGATTAAGAAAAACATACTTCCCCATGTCTTTGAAGTTACAAAGTCATGTGACTTGCTTTTGCCAATATAAAGTGAATAGGGGCTCCAGGCTGGCTAAGTCGATAGAGGATGTGACTCTTGATCTCAGGGTCATGAGTTCAAGCCCTACACTGGGTGTAGAGCTTACTTAAGAAACATACAGGGGAACCTGGCTGGCTCAGTCAGAAGAGAGTGCAAATCTTGATCTCGGGGCTGTGGGTTCGAGCCCTACGTTGGGTGTACAGATTACTAAAAAAAAAAAAAAAAAAAAACAAACGTTAAATCAAGTGAATGGAAGGGCTTGTGTCACTTCCAAGTACAAGCTCTAAACCCCAACATGAGCTTCACCAAATTCCTTTCCCCCTTACCATGTAACCACAGAAGCATTAGGAATGGAGCCTCCATCAGCCCATCTTTGAATGTCTACAAGATAACCCTGAGAACTCACACTGTATATAACATGAGGGAGAAATAAATTAATGTGGATCCACAGAGATGTTTGGGTTATTTGTTACCACAGCATAACCTAACCTAACCCAACCCATTATGGCTGATACACCCAACAAGATCACTCACAGGTATATTCTCCAGAGAAACTTTCACACATATGAACATCATAAAAGAATGATCATAGCAGTATTACTTGTAATAACAAAAACAACTAGAAACCCAAATATCAGCTGACAAAAGAACGAATAAATAATGGATCACTACCCTCACTGAAAATTAATGAATGTGGCTGTATGCATCAACGTGGTTCAATGTTAGGGAAACATTATATATATACATATATATGTAAAACTGTAAATATAACTGGAATGTGGAAAGACAAGCTTCAGAACAAAACAAAACAAATTATTATTCCTTTTGTATAAAGTTTAAAAAGCACACACAACTCAACAATGTATTGATTAGGGAGAGGAATACAATCAGGAAAACACACAAGAGATCTTTTAAACAATGGAAATACTCTATCTTTTAGTAACAGGTGATGGGTATTGTATTACTTATACTTTATATTATATTATGTACCCCTATGCACACAGATTTCGTATTTTAAAACTTTAGGAAAACTACCATCATATTTATTATTTTTGAATGTCCATTATCCATCAGTAACTACTTATTCAGAATAAAACCAATCACAGAATACAGTACTCTTTCCTAAGGAGAACTTATTTGCTGTTGTTTATTTTGCTGCTGATTTTCCCTTCCTTTTTTTTTTTTTTTTTAAGTAAAAAGCAGGAAGCAGAAAAATAAAATCTGGTGAACACCAGACCCACCAAATGTTCAAGAATATTAATGACTCAACTTCGCAGAGCTGTGTCAGTTGGCTGGTGATGTACTGGGGAAATCATGCCGGGTCTGTACAGGATCATTTACATAAAGGTTACCAACGGGCAGCTCTAACAGCTGGGCTGGCGCAGCTGACAAACTACGGCTAGTCCTTACAGGCATGCAGGGCAGGCGTGAGAAATACCAGTGACAACACTCGATATTATTTATTCCTGCTTTTTGCATCATTCCCATTTCCAGGATGACACCAAACATTTCTCAGCCTCAGAGGCTCACACTTACCAACTCTCCTTGGACATCCATGTATTCACTAAGTATTCACTGAGTGTTCCAGCAACAGAAACTGTTCCAGTGCTGGAAGCATGGTGGTGAGGGACACAGACCTGGGATCTCCGTCCTGGAGCTCATGGTCTGTTTCCCCAGGAAGTGACAGAGCCACAAAGTGCCACATCATGGCAAACAGGGGTGAGTGCTATAAAGGCAAAGCAGAGGACAGTATAAGAGTATGAGAGGAAGGAGGGGTCCAGCGCACCATCACCAGGCAGCTGAGCTCAGGCTGAGATATGAAGGGTGTCAAAGAGAGAGAAGAATGAGGCAGGCAGAGGGGGAGGTGAAGGCACCCCCAGGCCGACGGGACAGCAGGTGAAGGTCTTGGGAAGTGCCTGACAAGCTGTCCTTACCAGAAGGTGAAGGAGACCGAGTCTGAGAGGTCGTGCACAAAAACAACTCTGCCAACACCCAAACAGCCATTAAAATCTGCTCAGGGCTGCTTCTCAGAGCAGATGATTAAAGTTTTTCAAATTAGGGGGGAAATCTGTCTTGGAAATTTGATCAGATTTACTACTTTCATTTAAAATAAATTCCCCCTCTATCCAATGCTGCCAGAATATAGAGTCAAGATCATAAAACCCTATCCCTTCACGGCTAATAAATGTATTCTTTAAAAGCTACAAGCCTCTCAATCATTTTCAGCTCTTCCTAAAGAGTTCCAATTAGGCTGAAATGGCTAGCCTCCGCCACGACACCACCCACACATTTGTACCTCATATTATTCCTCGAGGGACACAGTTCCTGCCTTGTTTGATTACCTAATTACAGTGCCCTTATGCTTTTATTAAATGCAACTGCTGGAAACCCCAAAGTTTTATTAATGGCTTATCAGCCCTTAAAAACATGATTTATCAGTTATTTTACCCGTATATCTGTATTGGAAGATATCTTCCAATGTATGCTCTTAAAATCAAAGTACTTCCTTTATTTGTGTTCCTTCCTTAATGTGCTCTTGGAAAATAAGACCAAAGCATGTAAGACTCTAGAGCCAATATCGAGGAAGTCTACACAGTGCAAAGGCTGCCCAACTGAACTGAATTTTGTTGGTAGTAAAGATGAAGTCCACCAACAAATTCAAGGGCACTGGCTGGCGCAGTCAGTAGAGCATGTGATTCTTAATCTCAGAGTCATAAATTCAAGCCCCACGCTCAACGTGGAGCCTACTTAAAATAAAGACAAGAGGCACCTGGGTGGCTCATTTGGTTAAACGTCCAAATCATGATTTTGGCTCAGGTCATGATCTCATGGTTCATGAGTCCGAGCCCCACAAAGGGCTCCGCACTGACTGCGGAGCCTGCTTGGAGTTCTTCTTTCCTGCTCTCTCTCTCTGCCCCTCCCTTGTTCGCTCTCTTCCTCTCTCTCTCTCAAAAAATAAATAAACTTTAAAAAAGGTCATAAAAAAGCAGGCAAAAATCCACCAACAAATTCAGCTACCTGAGCAAGACTAGAGCCAAAAAAGTCAACACCCAAGCTGAGCCTCACCAGTTTCCAATCTTTCCACAGAATCATTCTGAGCAAGGCTCATGACCCCACATGAATCCCTGGTATCACTTTCATATCCCCGTTTGGGGACACTGTCCCAAAGATAGTAGACAATTCACTCTGAGCACAGTCACTTGATGGCTGGAACACCAACGTGAAGTTCCCTTTATTTACTAGGATTTAACAAAGGATTTCAAAGAAGCTCTGTAAAACAAATCCTGCTAGCACAAACTGCTATTTAAATATTTAACTTTCTGGGGCACCTGGGTGGCTCTGTAGGTTGAGCCTCTGACTCTTGATTTCGGCTCAGGTCACGTTCTCACGGTTTGTGGGATAGAGCCCCACTTCAGGCTCTGCGCTGACAGCATGGAGCCTGCTTGGGAATCTCTCTTTCCCTGCCTTCCCCCACTTACTCTCACACTCTTTCTCTCAAAAGAAAATAAATTTTTAAAATAGTTGAAAATATAAACAAATAAATATTTAACTTTCTGGGGCGACTGGGTTGCTCGGTTAGCTGAGCATTTGACTCATGATTTCAGCTCATGTCATGAACCCTGGGTAGCTAGATCAGGTCTGCACTGAGTATGGAACCTGCTCAGGATTCCCTCCCCCTCTCTCTCTCTCTCTCTCTCTCTCTCTCTC
>PJEM01015999.1:0-27642 GCA_004023845.1 Helogale parvula | reverse complement strand
GTTGAAGAGGCTGTCTTTTTTCCATTGGACACTCTTTCCTGCTTTGTCAAAGATTAATTGGCCATATACTTGTGGGTCCAGTTCTGGGTTCTCTATTCTATTCCATTGGTCCATGTGTCTGTTTTTGTGCCAGTACCATACTGTCTTGATGATGACAGCTTTGTAGTAGAGGCTAAAGTCTGGGATTGTGATGCCTCTCATTTTGGTTTTCTTCTTTAAAGGGCCAGCTAGCAAATATTTTATGCTTGTGGGCTATAAGGTCTGGATTCAATTACCCATTTCTGACATTTAGCTTGGAAGAAGACAAACAGGTAATAAAACTTGACTTTAAGAACAGGTGACTGTAATTTGCCCACCTCTGTTCTAGATACAAGTCTTTTATTAGATACATGTTTGGTAAATATTTTCTCCATCTATAGCCTTCCTTTTCATTTTGATAATAGTATCTTTTCAAGAGTAAAAGGTTTTAACTTGTATGAAGTTAAATTTATCAGTGTTTCCTTTTATGTAGATTGTGCTTCTTGTGTCTTATCTAAAAGAGTCTTAATTTTGTATTTTCCTATTTTTTCTAGAAGTTTTATAGTTTTAGACTTTACATTTAGATCTATGATCCATTTGTTCATATTAAGTTGTTGATAGTTTTGTGTATATTGTAAGATAGTATTATTTAAGGTGATATTATTTTAAGACTATTAAAATTTGTATATAAGGCAACAGTCAAGGTTTTCTTTTTTTGCATAGGAATGTCCAATTGTTTCAATACTATTTATTAAAAATACTATCCTTCCCCCATCAAATTGGTTTGGCAAGTTTGTTAAGAATCAATTGGCAAAAAATGCATGGGTATATTTCTTCAGATTTTTATTTTAGTTATAGTTAGTCAACATACCACATTATATTAGTTTCAGGTGTACAATATAGTTATTCAACAATTCCATATAACACCCAGTGCTCATCACAAGTGCATTCCTCATCCCCTTCACCTAGTTCACCCATACCCCCAACCCTCTTCCTCTAGCAACGATTAGTTTGTTCCTAGTAGTTAAGAGTCTGTTTCTTAGTTTGTCTTTACTCTCATTTTTCCCTTTGATTCTGTTGTTTCTTAAATTCCACATATGAGTGAAAACATGTAGTTTGTTATCTGATTTGTTTTGGTTAGCATTATACTCTCTAGCTCTATCCAAGTCACTGCAAAAGGTAAGATTTCACTCTTTTTCATGACTAACCTATATTCCTCTTTGTGTGTGTGTGTGTGTGTGTGTGTGTGTGTGTGTGTACTGCATCTTTATTCATTTATTAGTTGATGGACACTTGGGCTGCCACCATATCTTGGCGATTGGAAATAATGGCTATTGGAAATAAACATAGAGGTGCATGTATCCCTTTGAATTAGTGTTTTTTTCATATTCTTTAGGTAAGTATGTAGTAGTGTGATTGCTGGATTGTAGGGTAGATCTATTTTTAACTTTTTGGGGAAACCTCAAAACCCACAGTGGCTGCACCAGTTTGCATTCTGAACAATGGTACAGGACTGATCCTTTTACTCCCCATCATTGCCACATCTGTTGTTTCTTGTGCTGTTGATTTTAGCCATTCTGATACATGTGAGGTGATATCTCATGGTAGTTTTGATTTGCATTTCCCTGATGGCAAGTATCAGTGAACATCTTTTCATGTGTCAGTTGGCCATCTGGATGTCTTCTTTGCAGAAATGTCTGTTCATGTCTTTTGCCCATTTTTAAGTTGGATTATTCATTCTTTGGATGTTGAGTTTTATTTAAGAATTTAATTTCTTTAACAGATATAGGACTACTCAGGTTATTTCTTTCTTGTGTGAGACTTGGTTGATATTTTCTGACTCTTAGGTCACTAATGTCCATTGTAGTTGTAAATATATTGGCATAAATGTTTATAATAATCCCTTATGATCTTTTAAATACCTATCAAATCTCTAGTGAGGACCCCTCATTAATTGCTGATATTGGTAATTTATGTCATCTCTTCTGTTTTCTTAATTAGTAAGGAGTTCATCAATTTAAACAATTTTTAAAATTTATTGAATATCCCCATTGTTTTATTTTATTGATTTCTGCTTTTATCCTTATTATTTACTTTCTTCTTTTTATTTGGGTTAAATTTACTCTTCTTTTTCTAGTTTATTCAGGTGGAGATATTTGTAAGTTATTTTGGGACTTAATTTCTTTTCTAATGTACACATTTATTGCTATAAAGTTTCTTCCAAGCTCCATCTCACAAATTTTGAGATGCTCTGTTTTCATTTTCATTCAGTTCAAAATACTTTTAACTGTCCCTTGTGATTTCTTTTCAACTCATGAAGTTATTTAAAATGTGTCAGTTATTGTGCACTGACAGCATGGAGCCTGCTTGGGATTCTCTCTCCCTCTCCCTGGCCCTCCTTCTCTCAAAATAAATAAATAACCTTAAAGAAATAAAAAATAAAAATAAAAACAATAGCAGCAGAAGAAAGTACACATGTGGTAAAAATTGGAAATGATATTAAATGTGTCAGTTAATTTGAAAATATTAGAGTTTTTTAAATATATCTTTCTGCTATTATTTCTAGTTTAATCCTTTTTTTGGTCATAGCACATGCTTTGCTATACACACACATACACACACACACACACACATGCCATATATGTGTGTGTGTGTGTGTGTATACATACATATATATATATATATATATATATATATATATATATATATATGACACAACTTCTTTATCCATTTATCAGTCAATGGACATTTGGGCTCTTTCCATAATTTGGCTATTGTTGATAATGCTGCTCTAAACATTGGGGTGCATATGTCCCTTTGAATCAATATTTTTATATCCTTTGGATAAATACCTAGTAGTGCAATTGCTAGATCATAGGGTAGTTCTATTTTTAACTTTCTGAGGAACTTCCATAATGTTTCCAGAACGGCTGCACCAATTTGCATTCCTCCCAGCAGTTTGACAGAGTTCCCCTTTCTCCACATCTATTGTTCTCCTGTGTTGTTAATTTTAGCCATGCTATTCTGACTGGTGTGAGATGATATCTCAGTGTAGCTTTGATTTGTATTTCCCTGATGATGAGTGATGTCGGACATCTTTTCATGTGTCTGTTAGCCATCTGGATGTCTTCCTTGGAAAATTGTCTATTCATGTCTCCTGCCCATTTCTTAATTGGATTATTTGGTTTTGGGTATTGAGTTTGGTAAGTTCTTTATAGATTTCAGAACTAACTCTTTATCTCATGTGTCATTTGCAAATATCTTCTCCCATTCTGTAGGCTGCCTTTTAACTTCATTGATTGTTTCCTTTGCTGTGCAGAAGCTTTTATCTTGATGAAGTCTCAGGAGTTCCTGTTTGTTTTTTGTTTCCCTTATCTCCTGCAGTGTGTCTAGTGAGTTGTTATGGCTAAAGTCAAACAGCCTGTGTTCCCTTCTAGGATGTTGATGGTTTCCTGTCTTTCATTCAGGTCTTTCATCCATTTTGAGTTTATTTTTGTCTATGGTGTAAGAAAGTGTTCAGTTTCATTCTTTGCATGTTGCTATCAAGTTTTCCAAACACCATTTGTTGAATAGACTTTTTTTTTCCATTGGATATTCTTTCCTGCTTTGTCAAAGATTAGTTGACCACAGAGTTGTAGGTTTATTTCTGGGTTTTCAGTTCTGTTCCATTGACCTATGTGTCTGTTTTTGTGCTGGTACCATATTGTCTTGATGATTACAGCTTTGTAATATAGATTGAAGTCTGGAATTGTGATGCCTTGAGCTTTGCTTTTCTTTTCCAAAGTTGCTTTGGTACTTGGGTCCTTTTGCATTTCCATACAAATTTTAGGATTGTTTGTTCTAGCTCTGTGAGAAGTACTGGTGATATTTTGCTAAGATTGCATTAAATGTATAGATTGCTGAGTGTAATATAGACATTTTAACAATAAATCTATGAGCATGGGAATGTTTTCCCATCTGTTTGTGTCATCTTCAGTTCCTTTCATCAGTGTTTTACAGTTTTCAGGGTATAAATCTTTTATCTCTTTGCTTAGTTTTTTTCCTAGGTGTCTTATGGTTTTTGGTGCAGTTGTAAATGGGATTGATTCCTTTATTTTTTTCTGCTGATTCAGTTTTGGTGTATGGAAAGGCAACAGATTTCTGTACATTGACTTTGCATCCTGTGACTTTGCTGAATTTGTGTATCAGATCTAGCAATTTTTTGGTGGAATCTTTTGGGTTTTCTACATAGAGTATCATATCCTCTGTGAATAGTGAACGTTTGACTTCTCCCTTGCTGATTTTGATGAGTTTTATTTCTTTGTGTTATCTGATTTCTGAGGTTAAGACTTTGAGTAGTATGTTAAATAACAATGGTGAGAGTGGATATTCTGGTCTTGTTCCTGACCTTAAAATTTGCATTTAAAACTCAAATGTAATTGTTTGTCTGACAAAGGACTCTTACACTGTAATTGTCATGTTTATTGGGGTGAAGAAAGGGGAGAGAAAAATATGCATAACTCTGAAACATTCTTTTTCTATTTAATAAAATCTCTGAGTTTGAGATGGTAAGATCTTTTTCTCCAGGTAATTTGTAAGACTATTTTCTTCCATGTACTAGTCAAATCATATACTTTGAGTTGAGAGAGAGAGAGAGAGAGAGAGAGAGGGAGACCAAGAGGTCTTCTATCCTTTTGGAATCTTGCTACTTCTTTCCAGAGCCCACAGTCAAATGAGTTCAGGATTATATGTTGTAAAAATGCTACTGGTGCCCCAGCATATCCCTTTGGGCCTTATGTTTGTGGCATATTCCCCATCTTATGTCCAAGTGCAAGGATATGCACCTGTTTGCTGGAGCTGCTAAGGTAGCTGGAACCTCCTGCTTGTGCCCAAGGTCAGCTAGACACACCACAGAATTAATGCTCCATATGATCAGCCTTTACTCAATGACTTGACTGGGGTATCTCTGAACTGCCTGTTCTACATAAGTCCTGGAGTTTCCCAGCAGGATGAGGCCCCAGTTACCCACAGTGGTAACTGGCTTGATACCCTCCCTTTCCAGTCTTACTTCCCACTTCCCTACAACTGTTCTTGGATCACCTCCAAAATAAACAAGTTGTACTCAGTTCCTTGTCTTAGACTCTGTTTCTGGGAGAATCCAAATTAAGATACTCCTGCTTTCTGACAATCAAGTAGCTTTTCACAGGTAATAAGAGACTCTAGAGGTAAACTTCACAGCTTTGCATTCCCAGCAATGCTAGTCTCCAATCCTCACTGAATATGGGAGAAAAAGGGAAAACAAAATAGAATAATGAGTGCCATGCCTTCTAATTATTTTTCATACTGTCAGGCCCCAAGTGCGCTTTCCTGACTGACCTGGGCCTGCCCCAGTCTAGAAATGAATTCCTATCACTATATAAAACTAGATCCTTTTGCTTTAAGTGGGCTCAGACACATAATTGGTGTTATAATTTGTGCTTTAGGAGTGAACCTCCTTTAACTCACTGAGATGACTTTTAGAGCCAGAGATGGAGAACATCACTGAATAGCAGAGAGTTTTTTTTCTTTTTTCCCTCTTCTCTCTCCACCTGGGACTTTTCCCATGAGAGGTTAAGTTTGTTTTGCAGTTTGATGTTTCTGAGTAAGCCTGTCTCCCATATCCTGTGCTGGTCTGCATACGCTCACAGGTGTGATTCTGAGAAACGATTTATCTAGGATCCTGAAGCCTCAGATCTTTGCTCAGCTGCCTAATATGAGTGCCGCCACTCCAATTAGTCACCAGGGATACGTGAACTTGGGTTCTTTCCACTGAAAACGACTACCTTATTAGTAGCGGGAGCATTGGCTCACACTCTTACGCAGTATCTTACTTTGGTGAGTTTGTCATAACTCGGAGTGAACCATGAAGGCTGCTGAGGTAGAGGGTGCTGCTGCATCTCCGTACCTCCTTGCCTCTGAGATCCCCACCCTGGAAGAAGCCTTCCTGTCAAGTGGAAAGAGATTTTAGGCCATTATTTTCAGAAACACCATATGAAGAAGTGGGTTCTAAGAGAATGAGACAATCTTAAAAAGGGAGGATGAAAGAGCTCTCTTCATGGAAAACAAGTCTATCTCTGCTCCACAGAAATCTCACCTCCTGATTCTGATTGCTTCTCTGAGTATTCATTACATGATGTCCTTAGATGCTCCTTGAAAAGGCTGTGAGGTTAGATTGGGCTACCAGACAGGTTGAAAATCAATATTTTTTCTTGTTCCAAATATAGCATGTAAAAGTTGAAGCAGTGTTTACAGTATCAAAGAAATCCCTAAAAGGAAGAAAGACAAACAGAACGCCTGGACTCTTGTATGCATCTGGAACTAATACAGCATTTGTTCCTGGTCATGCGTGCAGTGTGAGTGCTATGTTCTAGAAGACCAGCCCGGGAGAACTGAATTTTAGGATAAATGGATATACTGATGCATCAGAAATGAGTGAAGAACTAGAAGAGAAATGCAATAGTAAAAAGATCAGTGAGACAAAGAACAATGGGAATTTTATCACACAACTATGTGAGCTACTTCAAAGGATGTTATATTTCAAAGGTCAACTGAGAAGATAAGTAGAGGAATAGAAGAGAAATGAAGGTGACTGGGAGGCGTGTTGTAAGAGAAGGAGAGGAGGAATGAGAGCAACAGGGAATTAACAGGTGCAATGACATGTGATTACATGTGAGGGAGATCAAAGATGAGTAGTGAAGAAAATAAGTCAGGAAGGGAGAGAGAGAGAGGACTAGAGCAGCAGAGGGTGGCCTGTGTGTCACATCTGACCTGCTTCTGTTTCTGTAAATAAACTTTATTGGAGCACAAGCTCTTTCATTTGCATGTTGTCTATGGATGCCATTGTGCTAAGACAGTAAAGTTGAGTAGCTGTGATGGAGATGATATGTAGCCTGCAAAGCCTAAAATATTTAGTTTTACACATAAGATTGTTGACCTCCTGCACTAGAGGAAAGGACGGTGAAGTAGGAAAAGTCATTAGGTTAATGAAACATCACAGATGACCAGTTGCCCATAATAATGGCTTTAGCGAGTGTTGGTCGGACCCCGCCCAGATCTCCCAGTTACCGTGAGGGTGGCTAACCATCACAGATGTTCCCTTCCGAGAAGTGACTTTGCTAATGACTGCAGCGAGTGTGGACAAAGGTTGGCCCTCTTCCCTCAAGGTGCGACTAATTCTGTGGTACAGTTTGCACCCCAGAGCTTCCCCAGGGATGAGCCGGAGGCTGGTCTCCAGCTGAGGGCACGGTCTTGCTTCCCTTTGGTGCCCTGCCCTATCCTGCTTCCATCAAGCCCATATTCCCTGGGAGAACTCCTCCCATAAATCATTTGAACAAGAATCCCTCCCTCAGACCCTGCTTCTCCAGGATCTGACTCAAACAGTAATATTTAATGCCGAAGTGTACACTTAGCCAAGTTTTTAATAGAAATAAATGCAAAACACAAAAAGCTGCACTGAATTTTATATCCTCTATAGAGAATGTTTTATAGAAGTAGTTTTCAATTATGAAATTAAATTACAGATTATGGTCAGAGGAGCATAGTAAAGTGATTTGCCACATTACATTCTTGGTCACAAGCATGGGGTTTGCTTAAGCATACAGTTGATGCACCCATGTGGGTTTGAGGCTTTTTCTGTCCATGGAGGAGCCGCTCTGGGCAGGTGTCTCTGAGTAGGCAGGGAGCCCTTCTAACTAGCTGTTGAGTTCAGATCATTCAAAACTTTCTCTGTGGCACAGAACCCAGGAAACCATTTATGTTCTGACCCAACCAAAAAAAAAATGCCTTGGGTTCTGAAGCAGCCAAGGGGTGTCTGTCGTGTCATCAAACTGTTGAATTTTTGCTATTCCTTTTCATCATCCTGAGAACATTGGGAGATAAAATGTATGACGCATCCTGTTCGTGGCTTCTGCTTGTGGCAATCCAGAAAAATTAGAAAGAGACTTGAAGACCACAGCAGTGCTTTTCCAGCTCTGTGGAATTTCTTTTTATAGGTAGGTCCTGTGGATAACACCCACTAGTACACACAGCCAAGAGGCAGAAGAACAGGGAGTTAATATAAACCAAGATTTTCATAGTATTTGTAAAGTAACCATGGGATCTTTGGAGCAAGCAGCAGGAACTAGAGTGAAAGACATTTTCTCCAGGGCAGATCAGCCTGAAATGCTTTCTTCCTTACTTACAAACTGCTTTCAAAATTCTATTAATCCTTCAAGCTCAGTTCTAAAGGGGTCCTGTCTTCACATTTGCAAAGTTAGCATTACTTGCATATATACTCATCAACTGTATCTACTTTTCCAGCTAAAATTGACAACTTGTATCAAGGACTATGTCTAAAAGCTAGCAATTAAATCACATGCACAAATCAAGCACCGAACCTCATTTACACATTTAACTACCACGCTTTTAATTAACAGTGAGTGACTCTTAAGTGCCATGTAGTAATTTGGAAAATGCTGAGGCAAGAACTGAACTGACCATGCTGTGAGGCTACTGGGGAGCAGCAAACTCCTTAGCCAGCTGGTGAACCTCACTGCATCCCAGGGGATTTGGCCATCCTACCCTTAGGTAGCAATTCTGCTAAAGTGAAACACACACACAAACAAATGAACACCTGAGTTCTTTGTGAAAAATATCCCCAATAAAGCCAACTGGTTGTACTAGTGGAGACAAGGAGAGGTTAGAAGTAGCTCTAAAACTAGAGACTTTACATTAGGGTCAGCAAAAATGGCATTTCTCCCACCACCCTTTGCTCTCAAGCCCATGGGAGATGTTGCAAGTTAATCCCTTACTCTTTTCTGCTAAGTGTAGCCCCTGTCTCACATTTCTTTTCTTTTTTTTAATGTTTCTTTAAATTTATTTTTGAGAGACAGAGAGAGACAGCACGAGCAAGGGAGGGTCAGAGAGAGAGGGAGGTACAGTATCTGAAGCAGGCTCCAGGCTCTGAGCTAGAGATCAGCACAGAGCCTGACACAGGGCTTGAACCCACGAATCGTGAGATCATGACCTGAGCTGAAGTCAGACGCTTACCGACTGAGCCACCCAGGTACCTCAGGGTTTACAGTAACCCGGGTGCCTCAGCTTTTACAGTGGTTGTGGTAGGAGTGCTGACAACACTGACTCCGTCTCTGGCCCTCCATCTTGTTCATGTTTGTGCAGTGATCTCTCTCAGGCTCTGTGTTCCAGATTCCCAGGAGGCTAATGTATGCCCTGATGGAATAAGCGAAGGCTTGTTCTGATCTTCCCTCTGGGGCACGGATGGCACACTTTGGGGAACTACTCTTTGACTTCCCCACAATGCCCCTCCTCCTAGGAAAGCTGTGGATGAAGGCCTGGGAGAGAATAGCGCCTGGACCGTTGTCTGCCCACTTCTCCCTTGTCAGGAAATTGCCCTGAAAAGAACTGTAAATGGTATGGAGTGGTTTGCTTTGGTTTTTGGTCTCAAAATGCCCTCTCAGTTGGAGGGGACTTTATTGTCCCTCTCCACCTTCTTTTTTTTTCTTTTTATGTTTATTTTTGAGAGAGAGACTGAGTATGAATGAGGGAGGGGCAGAGACCCAGGGAGACACAGAATCTGAAGCAGGCTCCAGGCTCTGAGTTGTCAGCACAGAGTCCAACGTGGGGCTCGAACTCACGAACTGTGAGTTCATGACCTGAGCTGAAGTTGGACATGTAACCAACTGAGCCACCCAGGCGCCCCTGTCCCTTGTTCACCTTCTAACTTTACCTTGATTCAAAGTAATTTTTCTTAAACATGCTTTATCCTTTTTTTGTGTAACTTAATTCAAATTTTTTGGCCTTACCATGTTCTTTCCCTTATTGGTACCTAAATTTTGACAGTTCACACTTTTTAATTAATTTTTGTTGTTTATGAAACACCACAACTACTACTATGACTTAGTTATTAAATTCTGATTGTGGGCACATACAGATTCCTCTGGGTATGTGACCGCTTGTGATTAGGCATTACAGACTGATTTGGGGTTGAACTTTCTATAGTCCAAGCTAGGTTTGCTCACTGAAGTGTAGCTTTGAATAACCGCCCTCACAGTAGAGTCACGTTTCAAGTGTTTTGTATTACATAAAATTTTTGTTGTTCTATGAATATTTGATAATCTTTAGCTTACTTTTATGAATGTAATGCCTCAAAATATGTTGCCTTTTAAAAGTAGCTGTAATGCAAGCCAACTGATGTTATATTATATAGTTTGTTCAAACTAAACTTAAATAAACGAGCTGGGATCTTATTCATATATAAATAAGCATGGAAATTTAGTCTGAGATTTGCAATTTATTACGATTCTTCACCTGTGAGGTCCTGGGTGGCTACCTCTTCATCTTAGGATATCTGTGACTCTAGACAAGGTCAAAGAAAGTGATGTTTCTTAGTTGAATTCAACACTCTACATTAATTTATCCTAATTCTCTCTAGTTATTACTCTGACTGACCAGAGCAAATTTATCATATGCACTCTTATTCCACAAAGAAAAGTGACTTATAAAACTTCAAGGCATGTTTTGTTTAGGTCTAAAATGGCTCATCAAGTTAGTCTCTTTGTAAATGTGACTTAAAAGTCA
This sequence comes from Helogale parvula, assembly GCA_004023845.1. NCBI lineage: Eukaryota > Metazoa > Chordata > Mammalia > Carnivora > Herpestidae > Helogale > Helogale parvula. The sequence goes on along the minus strand of PJEM01015999.1, from coordinate 17,031 downwards.
GGAGACTGCACAGTCCTCTTATTGAAGCATCAGGAGTTAAAGGCTTGTCTGTCATTGATGAACCACACTTTGGTGGAGTCAATAATATGTTAAGGGGTTGTTTGTGTGTTGAGGGATTAGCCAAAGTCTCTCGACAGAATCCTTATGGATGGAAAAATCTATTATGTTGGGTATTGAGCACTATGCTAGTTCTTTAACATCTGAAATAAAATATAAAAATCACCTTAGTATATTTGAGAAGTCACTGTTCTAGGTACTACTGATTATAGTGAAACAAGTGTGGCTTTTTTTTTGCAGCACATATGACTACTTTGTAATATTTGAGGGTAAGTCTTTCCTCTTCAGATACTAACATCATTCAAGAGAGATTGATTCAACATGCCTTATGTAACAGGCATTGTGGTAGGTGCTGGTGATATTATGGTGCAAGAAAAATAAAAGTAAAAGAAATTTTGTCATAATTTGATACTAGATGCTATGAAGGAGAGGAAACAGTGCTGTAAATCAGTCACAGCTGGATATGAGAAGGTCTAAGTGGTCAGGGAAAGCACTGAGTTGGTATCTGTAGGAATGTGAGTTAACTGGCTGAAGGGGGAGAGCATTTCAGGGGGAGTGAGCAGCAAGAGCTAAGGCCCTGTGGCAGGAAAGTGAAACCAAAGAAGATAGTTGAGGAAATCCAGGCAGGTCATTGTCACTGAGTGCAGGGAGCAGAGGAGAGAGGTGTGTCCCAAGCCACACAGAGCCACATAAGACATAGATAAGTATTTTACTTTCCGTTTTGGGAGTTGCAAGAAGTGATTAAAACCTAAGAAAACCAGGAGAATCTCATTCTGGCAGGATCACTCAACCTTTCATATCAAAAGTAGGTGAGAAGGGGTAAGAGTAAATGGAAGAAGGGGTGCCTGGATGGCTCACTCAGTTAGCATCTAACTCTTGATTTCAGCTCAGGTCATGATCTCATGGTTCATGGGGTCGAGTCCTGAGTCAGGCTCTGCTCTGACAGTATGGATCCTGCTTGGGATTCCCTCTCTCTCTCTCTCTCTCTCTCTCTCTCTCTCTCTCTCAGTCCCTTCCCCATTCATGCACATGCTCACACACACACACTCTCTCTGAAAATAATAAATAAACATTAGAAAAAAAAGAAGCAGAGCTGCAGGGAACTGTGGGAATCAGGGAAGAGGTTGATGCCAGCTTTGACTAGGATGATTCGAAACATCTGAAATCACCACTAATCTTTCCTGAGTTCAGGAAACTTAAGTTCTTGTAAAAAATGTGACCTGGAAGGCAGATGGCCATGTAACTGTCACCAGTACCATACATAGAGAGGTTTGACAGTCTAGCGCAGAGGGAGGTCCCAGAGAATGGGTCCTGGGTTAGTCAACAGTAGAACCCAGAATACTTACTTGGATGTGTGGTCAGGAAAGGTTGTGTAGGTGAATCTTGGCAGCTGGGAGGTAGTGGAGGAGCCTCACACCTCACACCTGGTAGTGCTACTTGGTTTGTAATTAGTTAACAAAAGAAAAGACACAGAGAAGCCCAGAGAGCCAGCCCTGTTCCTTTTCTGTGTTGCTCAGCATATGCCCTGCCATGTGTCTTATGAATTCATGGAGACACTTTTCAAAATCATAGAGTATTGAGCTGGAAGGGATGTGACAGGTTCTCAAAATAGGGTCCAGAGACTTCTGATTCCAGAAGTGTGGAGAAACACTTATCCCACTTTTCTATATATATATATTTTAACTTTTCTCCATTTCTCTCAGTAAATACAACACCCTGAACATCCAGATGCTGGCAATCCAGAAACATCAACAGCCACAGACAAAAACAAAAAACAAACACGCACCACAAAAAGCCTGCTCTTGGGTCTGGAAAGAAGCAACCTGGCAAGACCGAAAGCTTGTAGACAATAATCATTATACTCTAGTCAAAATGTGGCCCCTGGATCAGCAGCATCAGAGTCATCTGGGAACTTGCTAAAAATACAAATTCCTGAGACCCGTCCCAGAGTCAGGAGCTTGGAGGTTGAGCTCAGGAATCGTATTTTAACAAGTCCTCCAGGGGATTGCATGCTAAAGTTTGAGAACTGCTAACATGGTACCACACAGTCTCTCTTTAGATGAGAAAACTCGAGCTGGGGCTTGGTTGGTTTTCCTCAGGCAACAGCTTGTGTGGAGTCTAGCTCTTGTTCTAGATTTTCCCAGAATGCCTCTTCTAGCACTAAAATGTAAAAAGAACTGAGGAAATTCTGTTTTATTTTTTTTTACAGACAAATTTAAAACAAGTGTTTGAATTAAGTGTTAACAAGTATTGATATGTGTATTATGAAGTATCTGGCACATAGTATGTGCTAGATGAATTTTTACTGAATAGTGAGCAAATGATTAGTCTTTGCTACAAGCTACACTTTTAGAGAAGATGCTGACAGAAAGGGTCTTTTGGAAAGTCTCAGACTGGCTTGTGCAAAAGCATCTGCAACATTGGTAAAATCTGTCCCAGTGAGGCTCGCTGCTGCAAGTTGAGGGCAAGCAGGGTGTTTTCTCATGTTCCTGCCTGGTTTTTTTCCCCAGCATATGTGAGGCTTTGCTAATACTTGACCTCATACCATGCCAGCATTTCTCAGCTCTGAGTTTTGACCTTCTCCTGATGGCCCAGGGAGGAAGGACTGGATTCCTGTCGCTCAGCATTAAGTCTGTTCTCCAGGTGAGTTGGGACGTGGGTGTTTCACACTGGAGCAGTCTTCAGGTGTTCCTCCATTGCGTTTTGGTCCCAGCCCGCTGAATGATTACATTTAACATCATTAAAACTTTGCTTTAATTGGACTAGAGCAAAACATAAATGTCTGCTGCTTGGAAAACAAACACTTTAGTATTTTCCTAATGTTTATTTTAACGGATACTTAGAATTGCCCGGAGACTAAATAGGGTTATTATATTTATTTTAAAAGTCATAATTGCTAGGATGGGCTGATGGAGGCCAAGTTTGATTCGTAGTGTGTTTTTACAAGTAATTGTTTAATAACTCTCTTTGTGCAGCCCTTATATGTGAGGAGAACTCGAGGCTGACTGTAATTATGGTGGTGCAATTAGGCATTTTGACCTCGTAGGCACACGGGGAAGCTCAGGCTACTAGTCTGGCTGCTCCTCAGTCTCCCATTTTATATTTTGTGAAGCTAGTTGGAAACAGCAACAGAGCTTTGTTTTAAAGATTTTTCAAGCCACTGGTTCAACAGATGAGGAGGCACGCTAACTTGGTAGTACCTGAAAAGTCTACAGAAACATCCTATTCTGATTCTCGTTACCAAAGCCAGGATATACACATTCTAGCAGGAGAAGTGCAAACAGTCCCTCAGGAGGAGCAGGTACCAGATGAGACAGTCTGTGAGGGGAGCAGGTAAACAGTAAGCATAACAATGCTGGCATATATGTTATGGAGGATCCTTGATATCAATTTGCAAGCTCCCTGTGCTATTCCACTCAGCTCCTAAATCCAAAAGAACTGGGTGTGGGTTTAGACTCCTGGTTCTCCAGGAGTGTGGTGTCTGGACCCGCAGCCTCAGCATCCCTGGGGCGTGTGTTAGAAACACAAATTCTAGGCCGCACTCTAGACCCACTTAATCAGAAACTGTGGAAATGGAGCCCAGCAATCTGTGTTTTCTGAAGTCACTAGGTTACTTTGATGCAAGCAAGGGTTTGAGAAGTCCTGAAGAGTGACTGAAAAGAAGGCGCATACTTAAACATCATAAAAGCCATTTATGAAAAGCCCACACCTAATATCATCCTCAATAGGGAAAAACTGAGAGCTGTCCCCCTGAGATCAGGAACACGACAGGGATGTGCACTCTCACCACTGTTGTTTTACATAGTGCTGGAAGTCCGAGCATCAGCAATCAGAGGATGTATCTCTTCAAAGGGACACGGACAGCATCTCACTGCTGATGTGGAAAATCAGTTCAAACACTGGTTGGGAAACTGGAGTAAATATGTTAAAGGCAAGAAAGAAGTCTTTCAAGAACCAGAAACTAAACCAGTGACTCTCCTGGTGGCTTTGAAAGGAGAAAATTCAAGGGAATCCAGGAAGCTGTGTATCTTAAAGAACCAGAAAGCACATAGACACTTGGTCCTTGTATAAATATGAAATTAATTCATCTAGTCATGCTAATATATTCTCTGCCTTCAACTATCTCTAGATTGTTTTCAGTTAGCAAATTTTGTACATCTTGTTAGTGAGCTTGACAGCAAAAGTGGTAGACGCCGCCACCTCTTTAAACCTTGCTTTTTGTGGTGAGTGGGGGATGGTAGGAACAGCTCATGCATAAATTGTGTCTAGATATTCGAGCATAACTGGGGAAGCATGCCTACCTGAACTTATTACATGAGGGAAATAGAATCCTCCTGGGAAGGGTCTTTATTTTAAAGGAAGAGAGAATTAGTTGACCCAGTAACCAATATTGAGTCCCCACTGGACCTTTCCCTGGAAATTACTTAGATTTGTCTTTTGGCCACTCGTTCTGTGGAAGAAAGGTGGGTTGTAAGGAAACGTACAAAGTTGCTTCACGTCAGCAACTCAGAGATTTTAAGGCAAACACCCTGCTTTGGTGCCAGAGAGGAAAAGCCCAACTCAGTCAGGAGACAGTCTATCCTTGTTCTTGGGTAAGAAAAGTGGCTTTTGTCTTAGGGCATCCACAACTTCAGAAAATACTTGTGTCTCTGCAGAATGCGAGCCAGCTGTCTCCTCAGACCCGTGGTCGTGCGACTCTTTCGTACTGCCTGGATGACCTTGGCAGTTGCCCAAGAACACCGGCATCATAAAGAAGAGTACAATATAGCGGAGAGTTTACATTTCCTTCTGCATTTTCTTGGCTGTATCATCTCCTCATTTTCAGTTGTATTTATGGTTGACAGGGAGGGATTCAGTGGGGTACAGGACACATTTGTATCTTTATTTCCTGTGTCTCACGCGGTAACACCTAGGCCACAGCTCAATATACATAACAGGTGTTCAACTAATTATGCTGATTGAGAGACCCAGGGAAAGCAAAGCTTTTAAGAATGATTTGGTGCTTAACGAAAATGTGGCATGCCTGTGAATTATAAACAAGTGGAGTCTATTTACTTAGTCAGATTTACCCAGCCACCCAGAAACCTTGTCTTCCACTTCATTGCTGGGAAACAAGGAGAAAAAGAACCAGAGAATGCTACAGTTAGGGCAAACCATTAGGCACACGGTTCTCTGCTGGGCTCTGTCTGTTTTTCACTTAAGATTTCTGCTTAAGAATCCTGCCAGGACCCAGGCCTGGCTTGTGAATGCCCGTGGGTGGCGGAGCTCCTGGACCTCGCCAGCCTGCCTTCTCCCACTGCCTTTCTCAGCCCTCTCTGTTCCCTGCACGCCGCTCTCCGCGCCTCCCCTCCCTCCCACTGGTGTGGGTATTGTGCTTGGGCAGCTTTCTCAGAAACAGACGTGGCCTTCCTGATGGTAAGTGTGGCCCAATGATGTTTGTATTTCCTGGTGTTCCTTGTGTTGGCAAAGACCTCAAGGACCGGCAGTTGCCGGGCTCTGGTGTACTTGCTTTTGCTACCACTTGGCTGTCCTCACCCAAGTTCGCTTGTATTAGTTTGGTCTTCCTCTCAGCCCCGCTGTGCTCCCTGGGGAGCCCATTTCTGGCCCTTCCCTGTTACTCCACTTTATGAAATGATGCTGAGGTAAAAAAAAAAAAAAGTGTATTCACATGTTGAACTCACTAAATAGGATGAAAGCATTGTGTCTCAGTCCAAACATTAGTAATGTTTTTAAGAATATGGTCTGAGGAGCGCCTGGGTGGTTCAGTCGGTTGGGCGTCCGACTCTGGCTCAGGTCAATCTCTCGGTTCATGGGCTCAGGCCCCGTGTCGGGCTCTGTGCTGACAGCTAGCTCAGAGCCTGGCCGCCTGTCTTCAGATTCTGTCTCCTTCTCTCTCTGATCCTACCCTGATCGTGCGCTCTCTCATAAAATAAATTTCAAAAAACGCTAAAAAAAAAAAAAAGAAGAATTAGGCCTAAGAGATCTAGAAGCAGTGGTATGTTGGTAAGGGTTGAAAATTAAAAAAAAAAAAAAGTGTGGTCTGTACATCAGAATCGTAGGAGCAAATTTGCAGAGAATTTCGGAGCCCTACCTCCAGCTATTAGTTTTCAAATTCTGTAGGTCTAAGATGCAATAAAAACAGCAGCAGCGAAGCCTCCTCTAGTTTGAGAGGTGCTGCATTATATCCGGTTCTAATCTCGGCTATAAATCCAAGGTGAGGTCCGAGGTGGGGGGCGGAGGTGAGGGTAGGGGGGTGGGGAGCTTCTTTTTTAAAAAAGTAGAGCACATGGATCCCACCACAGCAATTAAATGAGAATTTGTGAAAGTAGGGATGAGACGTTGTTTTTTTAAAAGCCTCCAAAGTGAGTGTGGACGGTAGCCAGGTTTGAAAACCGTTCCTTCAGCCTAGATGATTCAGTGTATGCAGTTTCAAAAGTCTGGCATGTGAACACTGCTTTGATAAAATTTTTTCTCTGTAATCATGTTGCCCAAATCCTTCCTGTCTGTGGGTCGCATCAATACATGTATTCCCTTCTGTGGTTTGCTATGGAATCATCTTGCCTTTTTATTCTGTTCCTTGTTTTTAGTTTTGGCTTTTCTTCTGATTAACAGAGGAAAAAGACTGGCTTTGCTAGCTGGTGGGCCACAGCTGACATTGGTCTAGCAGGTGTGTTTGATTTATTTAAAATTTTATTTAAAGTTTTTGTTAAAATTTATATTAAAACGGTGTTCCTAAAAGGATTTAAGATGATCGTTAAATGATGAGATATTTTCACATAAAAGTTCAAACTTGGCACCATAAGGGAAAACCCACAAGCTTCATCAGCTTGGAGCTGTCTTCCCCGGGGGGTGCCCGGCAGCAGCCCACTGAATGTGCCCCACCTCCCTGCCCTCGGACCCTCTCAGACCCACTTCTGCCTGGCCCCTCAGGCATTCGTGTTTATGACCTTTAGGAAACACGGATGGATTTAACGTATTTTATCAGCATCTGGGCCTGGAGTGTCAGGCGCTCCATGATCAATGTTTTTCTTTTTCTCCCACCAATCTAAAATACACATTGCCCTCTTCATAGGGCACTCTGAGACAGGGCTGGGCTGGCGGGTTAGTTCTGTTTTCCAATCCAAGCCTGTGTTCTGCCAAACCTTCCTCAGGTCCTCATGCTTGCAGGAACTGCAGAAACTTTGGCTCGGTTCCATGCCTCAGAGATGAGAGAGATGGGACTATTTGGGGGCACCTGTGAAGTATTTTGCATCCCATTAAGTTTTCATCACCTGGATAAAAGGAATTTAGAAATCAGTAAATGGGGGGGGAGTCTAATTAGCTTCAAGTGTAAAAGCATAAGATTTTGGGCAATTTAAGATAGATTTGCAATCCTATCAAGTGGATGTAATCATGTATGTAACGTGAGCATTTCAAGGAGAGTTAATAATGACTTTTCAGGCACCTGAGGGAACTGAACGGGAGAACATTTGTTCAGTGCAGTTAGTTACCTGAGCTGTTTTTTGGTAACACAAGTTGTTGAGCGTCCCTCTGGAGAAGCGAGGCCTTCTGCCCACAACCCAATCCCAGTTCCTTCAGTCAGTGGTAATGTAGAGCACCACCATTATAGTACAGTTTTCAACTCAGGTTATAAATATTTTATCTGAGTTAGTTCATTAAATAGGAATTTTATATTCTTTGGGTGATTTTCAATGACATCTTGGGGCCAGAATTTTTCCTTTAGAAATGGAGCTTAAGTTATGAGGCGTTAGTGGAAAAATTCTTTTCTTACATACATTTCAGTGACCCATCTCTTCCATAATCAAAACTTTCAACTGGTTTCTGTCTAGAGGTCTTCAGGGTCACTGAGAACAGGTTGAAAAGAAGGCATGTGGTGATCTATTCAGTATCTAGGGAACTTCCAATTTCTCCAGTAGATTGTGTGGACTGGCAACTTGGTGTAAGGTAGGAATGGTAAAAAGAAACTGTAACACATTTAAACAAGTTAATGGTTATCAGGATAGGAAAAACATTTGTAGCTGTTTAATGAGATCAGGGTCAATGAGGTTTTGCCTTTGTGTTCCTGAAGTGTCTGCTATGGGTTTGGTGGCCATACCTGTTAAAACATTGTCAACCTCAGTTCTCATTGACTCAGGATCCAACTCCACTTAATCCTAGGGTAGTGGTTCTTCAACACCTATAGCTGATAGACCAGAATCGATCAGATTGATACTTCCCCTCCCCTATTGCCAGGAGAGGTAATAGGGGACCCAAAACTGAAGGGCACCTTGTACTTTCTTGTTGACAGTCTATTCCTTCACTCCCTCCCAGAGGAGCACACTGCAGGAACTACCAAAGTCAGACCTAAGATGAAGGAAGAAATTGGCTATCCCATTTCCCAGTGTGCTGCTCTAAACCATTGAAAGTGAGGGTGGCTAAGTGGGTTGTCAGCTTCCTTTATTCCGCTGGTATGGATAGACTCTGCTGGAAACCATTTCTTTCTAGGGCGGATATAGAACTGGTAGATTCTGTCCCAGACCTTGAGGAGTTAGATTAGTATCCTTCAGCCCTCAAATGAGGAATTTTAATTCTTGCAGTTTCTTGAAAGGAAGGACCCTGGACTGGAGACCATCCTTTCTCAAATACATCCACAGAGGTGCTCATAGGTTTGCCATAGCTTACAGGCTTACACCACAGCTACACAGTAGCCCAGCTCCTGACGGCTCTCAATCAGGCAACAGTCTTGTGATCTCTCAGCGAGGAGGTGGTAGAGCCCAGTAATAAGGAGTTCAATAGTTGGCATCATTCAGACCAGTGTTTACATGCCAACTTAACCAGTTATTAGCTGAGTGCTCTGGAGCACAGAGCTAAGTCTCAATTTTCTTGTCTGTAAAATAAGATTATATCACTGAGGTGTGAGCACTTTAGAAGACTAAATAAGAATGTATTTTGGGGCACCTTGGTGGCTCAGTCGAGTAAGTGTCCAACTCTTGATTTGGCTCAGGTCATGATCTCACGTGGGATCAAGCCCCGTATCAGGCTCTGTGCTGACAGCATGGAGCCTGCTTGGGATCCTCTCTCTCTCTTGCCAAATAAACAAACATTTAAAAACATGTATTTTAAGGGCTCTCACAAAGCCTGGCACATAAATAGTCAAAAAATAGACATTGTTTTTTTAGTGAGAAAGTTTTCCTAAAGATAACCCCAATTTGTCATTCATCAGATGTCAAAAAGGGTCCCTGAATTTTCAGAAGAACCCCTTTCACAGATCACCTTAGCAAGAGTCAGGTATTGAGGTATCCTCTGCCCTGAGAGAATGCTCATCATCCTGAAGTCCCCCACTTACCAGGGGCCATATGCTTGCTTGTGTTCCGAGTCAGAACACAGACTCTCAGCAACTTACCACCAGCAGGGTCAGAAGGGAGTCAACACCCACAGACCACTGTTTTATGGGAATCCAGAGGGAGTCCACATTCAGAAAGATCACCCTTCTTTAGGGTGTGCTTCCTTCAGCAGGAGTGAATTAGGAGTGCAGAAATGTTTCTACTCCTAGAAAGACCCCCTCACCCCTCTTTCCTCTCAACATTCACAGCTTCTCCGTCACTGTATGCCTTGGGACCAGCAGCAAAACTCTCAGCACGCCCCTTCTCCCTGTTCCACAGGTTCAGGACTGAAATTGTCCCTTGTTGCCCCCATCATTGCTTCCCCATTGCCTTCTCTCATCCCTCTCCATTGCCTCGCCACCTCTTGTCCCTAAGAACATGAGGTCAATTATGATCAACATGCCCTTTATCTGGAGCCTCTTCTGTTGAATGTTCTTTCCATTTCTTCCTCAGAAATCTGCTCTTCTCTTGACAGTTTCTCTCCAGCCCTCCCATGTGGAGTACTTTCTGTCTTTTATATCTGTCCTCATAAGGAGTCCGGAGGTCAGGAGGGTTCCTGCTTTCTTTCCATACCCCCTTCCATATCTATTGCTCTTTTTTTCCTCCATCAAAACACTCAGCTTTGAACCTCATGTAATCAAATAATATCTCCCTCTACTGCTCTTTGTTCCCGTCCTTTGCTGCCTACAACCCAGCCTACTCCCTCTCCCTCTTTGATTATCTTGGCTCCTAGTTAACTCTTCAGTGCTACTTCTGTTGTAGTGTCTTGTGATTTAATACACATTGATGATCATTCTGGACTTCCTGGACTGATCCTACCAAAATATAAGTGAGATCATGGCACTCCTTGTTCAAAATTCTCCAGTGATTTTCCACATCATTCAAGGAGGCTGATCACATACTAGGACCTGGAAAGTAATAGTAAAGACTCTGAATTTTGTTGTAATTGTTGCTTCTAACCAGCTATACCAAATGCTTTACTATTATTCTTTGTGCACACCATGAATACTCTTGCCTTAGGGTTTTTGTACTTACTGTTCCCTTTGCCTGGAACTCTCCCCAAGACGGTTAAGTCCCTCAATTCATTCAGATCTTGAATCAAAAGCCACATTACTGAAGTCTCCTTTGACCATCCTATCTGAAATGTCAACACTCCACTGAGGAGTTCATATCTGAGTTGACGCTTATTTTTCCTTTTTGGCCCATGTCATTGTGCAATATGGTATTTTAATTTATTGTTTATCTCCCAACCACTCCTGCCCTTATGATATAAGCTTCATGAAGGTTTTTGTCTGTTTTGTGTCCCCAGTGCCTGCAGAAGTGCATGATATTTGATATTTAATATATGTCTGACTATTACTGATAGAAGATTAGGCTCCGAGAACAAAGTGGGAAGTCACTGGAGGATTTTAAAAAGAAGTGACATAATCTGACTTATGTTTTAATAGATTTGTCTGAGAAGCCAGGGTATTATTGCTAGTAAGATTCTTCTCCCTTATACCCACCATTCATCTACTCATATAATAGCCAGTTAAATTTAAAAATAAATACCCTCCAACTGGAATAGAATGGTCACACACACACACACACACACACACACACACACCCCACACACACACACACCCTCACACACCCCCCCCCCCCCCCCCCCCCCCCCCCCCCCCCCCCCCCCCCCCCCCCCCCCCCCCCCCCCCACACACACCCTCACACCCTCTTTTCTCCTCGTTCCCAAGGAGGAACCAAGCAGATGGCTACCTCACAGCCTTTTCCACACAAGGCAGCCATAAGCTAGGTCCATATTCAAAACCAGCTTCACTGTATACACTTTGAACAAACACAGCCCTGGTCAATGCCCAGCCTATTTAGACACAATGAGATGATCAAGCATAATAGTTCATATACAATTATCATGTGGGAGAAACTTGGTGTGGGTCCTGCTTCTCCAAGCATCAGTCCTGCTAGGTCTCAGGATATAGTCTTCTTCAGGTGCTTCTCCCACAGGGCCCTCCAGAGCCCGATCTTGGCAGGAGATAGTACACAGAGCTCAGTGCAATTAAATTAAAAATTAAAGTTAAAAACTGAAAACTCACTTGGTGAAGACTTAAGTAGCAACCTTGAGCAGGGCTATTGCAGTTTTAGGTGGGTATCGAAGTCCAACTTACTGCCCAGGTGGTAGAGAAGATGAAGGGTGAGCATTCACTTGAGGTTTACCGGTGTTCCTGGCTGCATTTCTAATCCCCTTTAAGAAGGGAAGGGATAATAATTGCTTGGCTCAATCCTTCTGAAAGTTTGCTGACCTGTGGCCTGTACACCACCACATGAAGAGTTTGCCCTAAATACCAGTCACATAGAAGATGCAAGTACAGCACACACGGATTACAGAAATGGTTACAGCTGATGCAGTAACAGAAAGGTTTAAAATAATATGGAATTCATTTTTGTTGAACGTAATTTATATTCCAATAGCACATTTAAGAACTTTACACATTGTTGCAGCCTAGTCGTATACTCTGCTAAGACCATCAATCCCCTTTTCCCCCCTTCTGGTCTTTGTAAGAAACACTGGAGGGGAAACAGAGAAATGAGGCCTGAAGAGGGGAGATTAAAGGTGAAGGGAAGAGGATTGAACGTTTTTACTTTCAAGTCTGGTTTATTGATTTCTGTATCTCGTATAGATAAACTGCAGACATGAAAGAACCTATAGAACATCACATATTTTGTCCCACAAAAATGTCATTCTGGGTTAACGTTAAGCAATTACGTGTCATTACCGGAGCTTTATTTTGGTCACTTGTCCTGTTCTTCTAATATAAAGACAAGTAAGGAATGAACAGGCCGTTCATTATATTTCTCTTTGTAAAATATCTTTGTTCTTCTGTGATTGGTTTATAGATCTTTTCTTTTAAGCGATGCGAGTAGAGCAAACATGAACTCTGTGTCAATACAGACAGATTGTCTTCACCATTAACTAGAACTTCAATGAAATGTATCCTTAAGAGGGTACTGAACAAGGCTTTGAAAAGTTTCTCAGAATTGTGTGAGGAATACTTTTATAATACAAATGGTTTTTGTGCTTGGCAAAGATACTTACCTTCTTTTCAATAAAATGTTCCAGCACCTTGACAATGTATTGTGTAATCCTACACAAATATGGTATTAATGAAAAAATTGAAAAAAAAAGACATCACCATCAGCTTAATTATCAAAATCATCAATACTTATTTACAATTAATGTGATTAAATACAATAGGATGTGTGAACACTGTTTCCTTGACTTGCTGGTGTTAGTTTTAATAGACAATATTGCAGAGTTGTTTATTTTGGGATTGCACTGCATTGTGACGTGTCTAACATAATATGAGCATTTTCTAAATAAAATATTCACAGTTGGGAATTAAATCGTGATTCGGGCAAGTTACATTTTTAAGCCTATTGACTTAATATGAGGAAAATACAACTGGTGATATTTCTAATGTTTTTTATTTTATTTAAAAAATTTTTTAATGTTTATTTTATTTTAGAGAGAGCGTGAGTGAGCGAGCAGGGCAGGGGCAGAAAGAGAAGGAGACACAGAATCTGAAGCAGGTTCCAGGCTCTGCGCTGTCAGCACAGAGCTCAATGCTGGGCTCAGACTCCTGAACCATGATATCATGATCTGAGCCAAAGTCAGATGCTTAACTGACTGAGCCGCCCAGGTGCCCCATATTTTAAAATGCATCCCTTACAAGTGAATTTCTACAGAATTAGAAAGAGTTGGGTGAAGTAAGGAGAAATCGATGTACAGGGGGATTGAAAAGTCAAGGTGACTTTTATAAAGTTGAATTGCCCTATTCTGGTTCAAATACTAAAAGTTTCCCACTTCCCAGACCTTGCTTTGCAAATGGCAACACTGCACAGTTCAGGTTCAGTTCGGGCCCTGGCTAGAGTGAATTATGAGAGATCCAGGCAAGACTTAGTGAGTTGGAGCTGTTGCCCTGAGTCTTGAAAACAGTGTATGTAGTTGGGAAACATCAGAAATAATCACAAAAAAGGGAACCCATAAATCTTAAATACCTCACTGAAAAAACATGTCCAGAAACGAAGGCTTACCACATAGGGTTTCATGTTGAGGAGGGAGAGAATCCTTGGGTTATTCAACTGAGCCAATTTCTTAAGCTCAGCTGGCAAATGCTCCACAGTCAATTGTACTTTGTCTCAAATAACAGGCACTAGGATAACATGGATAAATGGAATGGCATCTTTAATTTATAGTTTTAGTATTTGATTATGATGGCCTTATTTTGCTTTATAATAGCGATAGTTCTGGGGTGAAAGGTGTTAAGATTTGAAAGGATTAATACGTGTGAAATGCACCTGCCGTTTTGTGTGAGATGAATGCTCAGATGTAGGGCCTGACCCTGTGGTTACAAAGCATCCTACGCCATACAGAGTTCCCTGGCATGGACAGGGGGAACAGCAATTTACCTGATTGGTTTTCGAATTAACCAGCCTGGAGACCCTCATGTTCACAGATATTAGTAAATGAACAGATTCAAAAAAAGCTTCTCCCATATAATTTTTAATCCCTTAAAAATGTCAAATAATAACATGGTTTCCACAGAAGCTAACAACTTCAATTATTGTTTCATCAAGAGCCTTTCCTGACTTGCCTGCTAGGACACGTTCCTTTATTATATGATCTTATAGCAGCATGTCTGTGCATATATTTCCTTCTGTGATTATTTTATTGATGTCTGAAATACCTGTGTGTGAGACATGTGAAGTCAGGGATCTTGGTTGCTTTTGTATTTTTAATGTCTGTACAAGACACATTTAATGGATCTCTGTTGAACGAATAATAAATGAATCAGTCTGGTCCACTGTCCTGAGAGCTCTTATAGCCTAAATGGATAGATAGAACCCATGAGTTAATGTGATCCAGTAATGCCCATAGGATAATATAAGCATGTGCATAGAATATACTAGTGAGACAGTGCACCTCAAGTTTTCAGAAGGTTTATTTGAAAGAGTGAAAATGCAGTGATATTATCTCCTTTATACTTAGCCAGTTATTTAATACATGACTTTGATGCAAGGAAAGATACATTTCCTTTTTTTTTTTTTGACATATCTACTTAATTATTAGGACTTTTTCATATGCAAGTGACAGAAAACCTAGTGTCAAGTGGCTTTTAATGAAGGAAATAGAATCTCATTTTTAATAATATGAATAGTTAGGTATCTCACCCAATCCTTGTTTTTAGGACAAATACAAATCCTACATTAAATAAAAACTATTCTGAAAAGTATTGGAGACATGCTAGATTGTTATAAATTAAAGGTCATTATCAAAGAAGGTGGGAGCCCAGAGAAGGAACTTGAGAATTAAGTCTTATTTTGTTCAAAGAACATTGACCAAACCTATTTCGGGGAGGCGGGGGGAAGTTTTGTTAGGTACGGGAGCCAGAAGACAAAACACAGCATTTTTTTCAAGATGGGGCACCTCAGGGGAAACCTGTTCCAATAAAGCTGGAACTCAAAAAGACACCCCTTTTTTTGAGAGAGAGAAAGCACAAGTTAGGGGGGGTCAGAGAGAGGGAGAGAGAGAAGTGGGGCTCACTCAAAACAGGGCTCATGCTCACCTGAAGTGGGCTTGAGCTTACCTGATATGGGCCTCTAGATCAAAAACTGTGAGATCATGACCTAAGATGAAGTCAGATGCTTAATAACTGAGCCAACCAGGTGCCCCCAAAGGCCATTCTTGAGAGAAAGGTTGATCCAGAATTAAATCTACTCTGGATCTCTACTCCCAGGGCCTTGCAGGAAAGTGTACTTTTGTGCTGGAAAGTTTGAATAATAGATTGGCTCTCAAGTGAATTTTTAGCTTAATTTTGCTTTGATAGGTCCAATAAGCATCCAAGAATTGGCAGAGAAAATCCAAATCTTTGGATAAATGTATCTTTATCCTAGATCCTCAATTTATACAAAACAATTCCTAAGTTAGATGACAAGCAAAAAAAAAAAAAAAAAAAAAAAAGGAAGGGGGTGAATGGGCAACTAAGCACAGAAGAAAAGGAGAAAGGAAGAACTATATTCTAATCCTACAATTTTTCATTGCTGCGGACTCCAACACAAAAGACTTGAAGGCATGTAGATTATTTGGGAAGTGCAAGTCACACTAGCTGGTAAGTGGAGACATGATGTAGGGGATGGCAGCCAATAAAGCCCAATGTGGGAGATCAGAATGTAAACTCATGAGGAAACTGGGAAATAGTACCAAACACACATCTCAGAACATTTCCATTTTAGAGGTGAGGAAACTCACCTTTTTTTTTTTTTTTTGCCAGTTCTGGTTGATTGAACATTGGTTGATGGTTGCTGCAGTGGGGTTGAGGGTGATATTGTGAATTCCTTGTCACTACTAGCCACATACACAGGAAGCACAGTTGCAATGGTTCTGGGGAAAAGAGCCATGATG
This sequence comes from Helogale parvula, assembly GCA_004023845.1. Classification (NCBI taxonomy): domain Eukaryota; kingdom Metazoa; phylum Chordata; class Mammalia; order Carnivora; family Herpestidae; genus Helogale; species Helogale parvula. The sequence continues at coordinate 1,155 of PJEM01015999.1, read as the reverse complement.
TGCAGAATAGACAGTAGATAGTGGCTGTTGGGAGTCGACAGAGTATACCAAAAGGCTCCAAAGACAAGGACAGGGCATTGACAGCAATGGCTACAAGACAAATAACAGAAACAGACCCAGAAAGACTAAAGATAAAATTACCAGGCACTGATTATAAAGCACTAAAATAAAGACAAATTTGAAAAGTCTAGGGATGGTACAGAAACCTATAAAAAGTGACAAAGAAGTTTTGTAAATATAAATAAACCAGAAGAATTTCAGGAAATCAAAAATATAATAACCTAAATTAAAAAACTCAATGGGTGGTAAATTACACAATAAAGTTGATTTAAAAAAAAAAAACTTCAGTAGAGGAGCTTAATGGCAGGTGAAATGCAGGTAAATAGAGCATTAGTGAATTGGAGGTCAAAAGAAATGATCCAGAGTATACAACACAGAGAAACAAAAAAGGGGAAAATGCAGATAAAAGTAAAGAGAGATAAGATCTGATTAGGAGAGGAGAGAGTGAAGAAGAAGAGATATTTAGAGACAGCATTGCTAGCTTTCTAGAACTGCTGATAGACTCCAATCCAAAGACTCAAATAACCCAAGGAAGCCAAGGCAGGAAAAATAGAAAGAAACTCCTGTCTAGACACACAGTGAACCTACAAAGAACTGAAGACAGTCTTGAAAGTGGTCATTAGAAGAGATTACATATGATGAGTGATAGTAGACTGATAGCTAGCTCCTTAATGATGATATTGGAAGCCAGTATTAGGTGGAATATGATCCTTAATAAGTTGAAAATATTCTGCCAAAATAAAATCCTACACCTTAAAAAACATTCAAGAATGAAGATGAACATATATATATATATATATATGTATGTACGTATATATGTATGTATATATTAGAGAGAGAGTATGAGAAGGGGAGAGAGAAAGAGAATCTTAAGCAGGCTCCACGCTCAGTGTGGAACCCAACATGGGGCTCAGTTCCATGACCCTGGGATCATGACCTGAGCTGAAATCAAGAGTCAGACCCTCACCCAATTGAGTCACTCAGGTGCCCTGAAATAAATACTTTTTTTTTTTATTGTTTATCTGTGCATTTTTTTTTATTTTTTAATAGTTTATTGTCAAATTAGTTTCCATATAACACCCAGTGCTTCTCCCC
>PJEM01015998.1:0-27660 GCA_004023845.1 Helogale parvula | reverse complement strand
GTGTAGACACGAAGATATGGAAACACGTGAAGAACCCATGAAGCGATGACACAGTGGACAGACTCAAATGAAGAGAGTGCAAAACCACGTTCGAAATCCCTCGCCGAGGTTATTTGTTATTTTTTAAGGTTTACTTATTATTTTTAGGAGAGAGAGAGGCAGAGCGTAACCAGGGGAGGGGCAGAGAGAGGGAGACACAGAATCCGAAGCAGGCTTCAGGCTCTGAGCGGTCAGCACAGAGTCCAATGTGGGGCTCGAACTCATGAACCTTGAGATCATGACCTGAGCCGAAGTCAGAACATTTAACCGACTGAGCCACCCAGGCGCCCCTGGAGTCCCTCGCTGGGTTTAAAACCCAAGCAAAACTTTGAGTGTCACAACTGCAACAGAAAAGGCGCTGGGGTGGGGCATTTGCGATGCACATGTGCAGCAAAGCACCAAAGGCTTTTGTCCAGGACGTATAAATATATAAAGAACTCCTGCAAATCAACAAGAAAAAGTTAGACAACCCCATAGAAAAGTGGGCGAGCAGATGCCAGGGGCTCACCCGGTGGGCTCCTCTTGAAGAAAGACTAAGCCAAGGAGACAAATGGGAGGAACAGCACAGGGGTGCCCTGAGTCGGGGCACAGGCAGGGGAAGAGCCCTGGGGGGGCTTTGGGGCGGGGCTGGGCACAGGTTCCCACTTCAGCATGCTGGTCACAGGGCGACTCAGATTGTGGCTTCGGGCGCGCTGTCGGTGTCACTGCCACTTCAGTGAAAGTGTCCTGGGTGGAGCCACCAAAGCCACGTGTTGTTCTGGAAGCAGAGAGGGGAGGAAGCCGTGTCCACCAGGGCTCATTCTGCCTCTGCGGTGGCTGACATGGGAGGCCCGTGTCTAACCAGCGTCCTTTGTTGTGATAAGAGACTTCTCTGAAATTCAACAATTCCTTCTGTCTGAATCCAAATGAGAGAAATTTGATGTTTGATGTTAGAATAAAGCATGAGAGGATCCCCGCTCCCCCCTCCTCGGGGATTTCTAACTTCCTCCTCTCCGTGTGGCATTTGCAAAGGAAGGTGTCTGGAATAATGTTCAGCAATTTATCAATGGCTATTTCTTAGTATCAAATTTAAAACAACTTTTACAGACTCTTTTTGTAAGTTTTTACATTATTTGTTATTTTCATGACAAGCATTAAAAAAAACAAACCATTTCTTTTGTGCTTCTGGGTTACCCATCACTAGCTGGGGAACCTTGAACAACTTTCTGAACCTCTCTGAGCCTCCGCACTTAAAATGTTAACATGGAGATGGTCTCCCCGACTTCACGGATTCTGATAAGGATTAAATTAGATCCTGCACGTAGTACATCAGCGCGTCTACCCTCCCATTGTTTTACCAGCTGACCAGGGCGGGGTTGGCAGATAACACAGAAACATCCGGTTAAATCTGAGTATCAGACAAACAACAAAGACGTTTCAGCATAAGTATGTCCCACACCATATCTGGTACATACTTATATCAGGCATTGCACAGGACAGACTTATATACTTATACCAAAATAGTATGTATTGTTTATCTGAAATTCAAATTAACTAGATGTCCTGTATTTTTATTTACTAAATCCGGCAACCCTACTCAGGTGCGGTGTTGTGCTTTTGTTTACCTGGTTTAGCGAGTGCCGACCCTGGGCCCACCACGTGGTAGGTTTCAGTAGATATCGGATGGACGTATGGAGGGATGGGTGGGTGGGTGGATGGATAGATAAATGGATGGATGGACAGGTAGATGGGTGTATGGATGGATGGATGGATGGATGGATGGATGGACAGATGGGCAGATGGACGGGTGGATGGGTAGATGGACGAATGGACGGACGGATGGATGGATGGTAGATGGGTAGATAGACGGATGGACACTGGATACTGTAATGGTTTTAACACTTAGCAGCCTCAAGTACCCATGACAGCCAGGGTGCAACAGAGGAAGTGTCCGCTGGCGGGAGGACCCTCGGCGCTGACACAGCTCACCACCCCCGGGCTCACTCTCCTCAGACTCTGCATCGAGCACGGAAACGCTCTGCTGCGCCCCAGGCAGGAGGAAGCCCAGTGCGCTGGGCACGGGCCTGTGTCCCTGGCACGGGAAGGGGGGGACTTGCCTGCAGGCCTCAAGGCCTGCCCACCCCTGCCTGATCTCACACAGAAGGTGGCCTCTCAATCCCCAGCACCAAGGAGTTGCTTCCGGACAGCTGACCATCCCCATGGCCACGGCCAAGCTTGCCAGCCTCTCCAGGAAGCCCCCGTCCAGTCGGATACACCCCTCCCCCCTGGGGGTCCTAAGCCCTGGGAACCACACCTTTCCAGAGAGGCCCACCTCCGTCTGCAGGGAAGGGGTTCCCGCCAGGTGGGCCGCAGCACCTGTGATGTCTTTCTTTTGGAGAGCTGCCCCCTTGCTGAGCCACGGTCTTGTGGGAAGCAGCCCACAGTCCTGGCCCCACCCTGGTCCCCTCCACGGAGACCGGAGACCAAGGGTGGGAATCCCCAGAACTCTCTCCCGGACAGGACGTCTCGACACATTCACTTCCTCCAAGGGTGCCAGGCAGCGAGCTCCAGGCGCCAGCGTGGGGGAGGGGGAGACACAAGGCTGACCCGGCAGAGCTGAGACCAGGAAAGGGCATTTCCTAGGATTTAGTCGGTCAACCCCTCTTTCTCCTTTCCTCACCATGTCAGGTTCTTGGCTCTTGCACCCAAAATGCTCCTGACAGCTGCAAAGCTGCTAAGAACCACACAGGGTCCGGTCGCAGGGCTGCGCCAGCCCCATGACACCCCCACCAGCATCCAGGGGCCAGGGCGCCATGCTGTCTGGGTCCTTCCCGCTGGCTCTGACATGTGTCAGGTGCAGTGCGCCATCATCCTGAGTATCCTCTAGCCGCCTGAACCCAGAAAGGCAGATAATACATCTGGGGAGCAGGGCGCAGGGCCCCCACATTGCTCAAGGGGGCATGCAGGGGCAGCCTTCCATCTGAGCAGAAGACCCCACCCCCACCCATGCCTCCCACCCCGCACCCCGGAACCCACGGATCCAGCCCCGCTCCCAGGTCTGCAGCTGCGAGGGAAGACCAGGGGTCCGAGAGCCCTTCCTCTCTCGGGCCTCAGTTGCCCTATCCGCATGTAACGGTGACAGGGAAATGTCAACGGTCCAGCGGAGCGGGATGGCGGGGCCCTAGGGGGTTGCCCCAGACAGAGAGGGCGCCCTCCCAAGGACGGGCCAGGTGACACAGGGGCAAGAGGAGGGGCTGGAGCCCCCTCGGAAACCCCCGCAGGATTCTTCCTCAGCAACGCTGGGCCCAGCTCCTCCCACCGCTGCCAGAGGGGGCGGGGCGTGAGGGGTGGGGGGACCGTGGTTCTCAGGGACTTGCAGAGCCAAGGTCCCCACAGCGCCAGGGGACAGGGGACGTCTGGGTCCCCGCCGCCCTCAGGAGAGGGGCTTGGTACTTGGCGTGCCGCGCTAAGCTCAGGACAGACCTGCAGGTTCCGGGGTGGGGGAGCCCCCGCGCGGCCTGGCTCGCTGTGCACCAGACGGCCCTCCCCCTGGATCCGAGGGGAAAGACCCCCCACCGCACCCCCGTCAGGCCCGGGACGCGCGCCTCCCTCCTCCGCCCTCTCCTCCTCCTCGTCTTCCCAAGGAGACAGATGGTGATGGAAACGGCCTCCCTCGTTTTCCGGAGCGTGACTCAGACCGCAGCTGCTTCCTCAGCCCCACACAGCAGCCCGCCCTCCCCCTGCAGAACGCCTGGCGGAGGGGCAGGGAGAGCTCGGCCGGGACCACCCCTCCCCAGGCCTGGGTGGAGAGGGGCCGCAGGCGGGGCTGAGCGCCCCTGGGCTGGGCAGACCCCTGCGAAGCCTCTGGGGTCCTACCCACCTGCTGACGTCACATTCCTGGGCGGGAGGAGGACCCCGTGTCCTGGGCTCCCCAGGTGTCCCAGGGTGGGGAGAGATGTGGGGAGTAAGGCAGGGGAGGGGCAATGAACCGGGTGGGCGGGGCTGAGCCCTGGTTCTCAGGGCCTTGGACCTCCACCCGCCAGGGGAGGGCTGAGTGGAGGGGGGAGGGCTAGGAGGGAGCCCCGAGGGAGTAGGAGAGAAGTTCCCAAAAGCAGGTCCAGAGGTCAGTGTGGAATGCTGCAGGAACCAGACGGACCAGCCCTCTCCCCGGGTGGGGGATGGGAATGAGTATGAGCGAGAGCCCAGCAGGGCCAGCACCAAGACCCCGACCCTCAACTCATAACATCTCTCCCCGCCCCCTCTGCAAGCCCCCTTTCAGGACCCCCCCCTCCTCTCTGCCACCCCTCCTTGTCTTTCTCTCCTTCTGCTGCCCGGCCAGGCCACAGAGCCACGCCCCAGGACGAGGGCACAGGCCCACACGTGCAGGCACAGCCCTCCGACCTGGCAGGGCGCTGAGACCTGAAGCTGCAGTTAGGGCCCCTCTTCCGTGCACCTGGGAGAGAGAGCCAGCCGCGGCTGCCCCACACCCCCATCCCTAGGCGGCCCCCACACCCCCATCCCGCCCTCGCCCTGCCCCCCAGCTCCTGGGAAGGAGGTGCTGCAGAAACTGAGCTCCAGGAGCTTCAGTCCCTCTGCCCAGGGCCACAGGCTGGGGGCGGTCCAGGACCCCAGACCCCAGACCCCAGACCCCAGCACGTGGCTCCCTCCACTGGATCATCCGCTCGCGTGGGGCCTGTGCAGGTGGCCGGGCCAGAAAGGGCCTCCTGCTCCCTGACTTGAGGGCCACCTTCCAGCCCACAACACCAGTGCTCTCAGTCAGCAAGTCCCTGGGCCCCTGGGCTCCCGCGGGGGTCCCCAGACAGCCCTGCAGACTCGCCCGTCCGCCTAGGGCCCCTCCTGACCAGGGGGGTGGGAGGAGGGGTGGGGGTCGCAGACCTGAGGCCTGTGGAGCCTTGTCCTGAGACACCCCCCGATGCGAGCTTCGGCCCGGCCGTGGCGCCTGCCCTCTGTGTGGCCCTGAGCGAGCTCCTAGCCCCTTGGGCCCTGGGTAGCCATTTTTTGACAGGTGGTGACAATGCTGGGCAGGGTTGTGTGACAGCGGAACAGGCTGAGCCCGGTGTCACTTGCTAAGTGCCCACTGTGGGCATGTGCCACTCTGAGTGCCTTTCTGGGGCAGAGCCTGAAGGTCCTTCCCATGCTCTGTCCCCTGAGCCACAGGCACTGCCCCACGTCCACACTGTGGGGCAAACCACAAGGCCAGGCCCTGGAGAGACCCTGGGGTCACGGCTGAGCAGGACTGAGGCCCCAGGGGAAGTCAGCATGCTGGTCCAGACAGGCTCCCGCATGTCCCCAACCTTTGGAAATGGCCCCCGTCCCCGGAAGCCTAAGCTCACCTCACCCCCAGCGAACACGAGGGGGCCTGGCTGCCTTCACGTCCCCTGAGCCTTCCCCACAGACCAGGTTCCCGCCCTGCGGCGGACACGGAACGCTGACGTCTGCCGCACAGTCACACACACGCTCTCACTTCTGACACACTCGCACACACGCTCACGGCTCACCCCACCAGCTCTGCCGGCTTGGCCTGCAGTTCACAGCCTGCCTGGCCCTGCCCCCCTGCCTCCTTCCCTGCAGCTGGGGGATCCTTCCGATATGGTCAGCGTCCCTCGCCCCCGTCACCACCCCAGCCCTTTCTCTCCCCCCCTACTCTCCCTGCCCTGCTCCGTGGCTTGTCCAGAAGAGCCTCCCCTGACTTCTCACACCGCCCCCGAGTCCACAGTGGCCAGCTGCCCCCCCACCCCCCGCCAGTGGCCCTGGGCCTCACCCCTACCCCGCATCCACAACATCGCCCTCCTTTTCACAGAGAGGGGAGGGCACTGCTCTGAGGGTTTCACATGGCAGAACCCTCCAGAAGAGCTGGATGGGACTGGTGTTTCCACTGGCCTCCAAAGGGCCCCGGGCCCCAGCAGCCGGGTTGCCTGCCCAGCACCTGGCAGCATAAGAGCACAGGGCCAGCATCCCAACCGGGGGCCAGTGGTCACGGTGTCCCCGGGCTGGACCACGGGGCCACACTACCTGCCATCCACAGGGCGGGACCGGCCTCAGGGGGGCCCCCCAGGCAGGCCAGGCCCACCCAGGCCCACTCCTGGAATGCAGCCCAGGGCTTGCGCTCCCTGACTGCGCAAGGCCCTGCAGGTGGTGGTCAGACGGCACCCACCCCTCCCTCCTCGTCCAGCCACCCCTCCCCACCTCACCGCTGCCCCTCCCCCCCTCCCCAGCAGCCACTCCGGGAGGCGGGAGGCGGGCCATGATTCAGGCCTGAGTCAGCAGCTTTGGGGGAAGGACTTGGCCACTTCTGCCAGCCCAGGGGGGAGGGGGAGAAAAGTCCAGGCTCTGTCAGCTGGGGTCAGCGGGGTGCCCTGGCCAGGGCACACCTCATGGAGGGTCCGAGCCCTGAACCCATTTCTGGGGGAAGTTCACACACACAAAGCCCGTCATCTGGGAGACAGGTCTGGCCCAGCGGGAGCCGAGGAGGAGAGACCACAGGCGGGGTCTCCGGCTAGAGGGGCTGCTTTCTGCGCTCACGGGGGCCACAGCCCACCCAGGAACCTCCCCCACAATAAAAACGCAACTATGGGCTGACACGCTCAGCAAACACCACTTGGCACCCTCCCCAGCCGGGTCCTGTCCTGGAAGAGCAAACATGGGGGAGGGGGAGGCGGGACACCACGATGGGGCAATTCACCACCTGGTGGCTCCAGCTCCCGGAGGTGCGGGTGGGGGTGGGAGTGGCAAGGGCTCCTGAGAAGCTACAGCAGGGAGGGGCCTCTCGCACCCCCCCCCCCAGCACGCAGGCTCCGAATCTGGATCTTGCGAGAATGCATCTGTGTTCGTACGTTGGACACAGTTTAAAATGGGAATCGGAGAAGTCATCCTCGTGACGGCCATCAGCAGAAAGCCTGGCGCCATGCTGTGCGTCGCCTTTGGGGGCTAGAGGCATGTTGGCTGCTCCCAGCGCTGCTGGGGATGCGTCCAGAAGGACCCACCCATCAGGGGCTCTGGAGGCCATCAGTCCCCGGGCGCCCTCACACTGCGCTGCCCCCAGCTCGGCAAAGGGCTGAGCGCATGGGGCCGAGGGGCCAGTGGCCGAGCCCTGCCACCGCTCATCAGATTAGCACCTGACTTCTAGATAATTTTAAAAATATGACCAAAGTAACAGGAGTCAAGGGTTTAAAGGTGGTGGCACGTGGGGCAGCCCCAAAGGGCCTCGCGGGGTCCTGAACCGCACGCATGGCAGGGACAGTCCGCGGCTCCTTCTCAGACGCCCCCACAGAGCCGGAGCGGAGGGACCCACTCGGACACCACACCCAGCACCCCCTGCCACGCCTGGTCTGGAAACCACAGGCTAATCAGGGAGACAAATGACACACAGCCTGCTCGGAGAGAGGTCAAAGTTCAGTGGGAGAGAAGGGACCGGTGCAGGTGCCTAGAGGCAGTCTCCATGGAGGGAGAGGGAGCTCCGGAGGGGCTGGGGAAGGAGGGGTGTGGGAGAGAGGCGCCTGGGAGCTGGGGCGGCCAGTGTGTGCAAAAGAACCACCTCTGGGTCGTAACTTTTTGATTATTTTTAACCCTCCAGCTGCTGTTCGGGCCACAACCGGGGCCCTGATGGGTGCTCGGGAAGGTGGGCCGGGCGAGTCTGGGAGCAGGAGCCCCTCCCCCACCTCCTAGTGACCGTCCAGTCCAGAGTCTGGCCGTCGGCAGCTCAGGTGCAGTGAAGGTGCAAACACTCAGCACCTAGTTCAAGGATGGTTGGGGCAAACTGGGGCCCAGGCCTGAATGCAGAGTATGTGGGACCAGAGGGGGCTGCGGTGTCAGGGACCCCGGGGCAGGGCTGGAGGTCTAGGGGTGGGTCAGAGTGAGGCAGGCGCCTGGCCCGCAGCCTGGTCACAGCCACCCGCAGAGATTCCATTCATAAATACTTCGGTGACAGGCTCCTTCTCCAGAATAAAACCTTCGAGGACCTACGACGCCCAGGCTTGGCACCGTGTCTCCAAGAAATACAGTCCCGGAGCCAAAACCACCAGCGAGGGCTCCAGACGTGGTTCCCGTCTCTCCAAGAACACCAGGGAGAGTCATCAGCCTAGATGCCCCTGTCCTCCTGCCCCGCACCGCTTCCCTCTCCAGAGGGTAGAGAAGACCCACCCTTGAACCTGCAGCCTCAAGGCCAAGGGCAGGGTAAGTCATGGTGCAGACACTGAGCTTGGAGCACAGTGGGTCCCAGGGGCTTCCTCCCCTTGAATTCCGGGGAACTCCATCTGGTGTGCCCCCCAGGTACTCCCTCCCCCTGGTTCCCAGAACCCAGGCCGCTGGTCCCCGGGGCTTCGGGGGTTAACTGCACGATCCTTTCTTTGGGCGCAGGTGACCCAGCCCCCAGTATGCAAACCAGCCAGATGGCCCCCGTGACACGGTTACCTGTGCAGGCCACACTTGTCCGTCTAGACCTTCCCTGGGCGGCTGCGGCCACCAAAGGAGGCAGGGCAGGCAAGGGGCAGCCTGTCTCGCCCCAGAGCTCCTCTCTGCCCTGCAGGCTGCGTCCCCGGCCATGGCCCCAGGGAACCCCCAGGGACCCAGAGACCACTGGCCAGCCCAGCTCAGGGAGGTGCCTGAGGGAAGCAGGCCACGGCCTGAGGACCTGCAGACCCGGAGACGGGCCAATGCTGCCAACGCCCAGCCTCTGTGCGGGGAGCGCCCCTGCCTGGCATGTGGAGGACAGTGGAGGAAGGTGCCCCTGAGCCCCACACTTGGCAGTGGGGGCCTCGCAGTCTCGACAGCCCTGGGGGCCTGGAGGTTCTGGTCTAGGGTCACCCTGAACACTGAACTGGTTTCGGGGGACACAGGATGAGAGGCTGCCAGCCTCCGGCCAACGTTTCCCCCAACAATCAGCACATGGCCGGGCGCCGTGTGTGCTTCAGTGAGCGTGGGGTGGACCCCGAAAAACCGCGGGGCTGAGGGCTCTGACCGTCGAAAATCCCACGTGTAACTTTCCAGTCCCCCGAGACTTTACTAATGGCCCCCGGTGACCAGAAGCCTTACTGTAACATAAACCGCCAGCGGATGCATATTTGTAAGTTATGTGTATTATACCTCGTTCTTTCAATAAAGGAAGCTAGAGAAAAGAAAGCGTTACCAAGAAAATCATAAGGAAAATACAATGATGGCACCTGACTGTAGCTGTTGGAAAATGACCTGCATCTACGTGGACCCATGCCGTTCAGGTCCGTGGTGTCAGGGCCGACTGTCCGCTGCAGAGTCGCCCCCACTGAGCTCGGGGCCCGCGGCTCCGGACCTGCACCTGTGCCCCGGGAGGCACGTCCCAGCACCGGACAGCCATTCCGACAGTGAGATCTCCAGCCAAAAGGGACAAAAAATGTGGAAAACAGAGTCCTGAAGAGGCCACAGAAGGAGCCTTGCCCTATGATGTGGAATGAAGTTGGCAGGCGGGACACCCCCTTCTTTGACCTCAGCTGGGGACCTGCTCGTGGAAGACTCGAAGTTGTCGCCGTGGGCGAGTTTCCAAGTGCCTGTGAGTTTAGGGTTACGAACACGAGCTAACCGGCCGGGGCGCTTGCGAATACGGAATCTGCAAGGGATGAGGGGCCCCTGCAAGTGCGCGTGGGTGGCCGACGAGGAGGGTGGACGTCACTCCCTGGCCCAGGCCTCTACTGACCAACCGGGCCCGTGTCCTTGTGAGGGCAGCTGTCTGGTCCTGGGGCGCGGGGGCAGCTCCTAGAGCAGAGCAGACCCTGGCTGACCCCGCCTCCCACAGCCGGGCACAAGCAGGCTGGCGCTCGGGCGCTCCCTGCGGTCTGAGGACCACTGAGGACATTTGGGCCGCTCTGAGAGGCTGCCGTGAGTGGGGATTGAGGCCACAGGGGCAAGGCTGCCAGGATACAGGGGCGAGGCCCTGAGGGAGAGACACGATGCTGGGAGGAGCAGGGACGGAGGGGGTGGATGGAGCGGGGGGGGGACGTCCAGTGCGTGGACGGACGGGGGGAGTGAGAGTTGGGGGGCGGGTGTGGGGTGAGTGGGCTGGCACTCGCTGACTTCCTTCTGTATCGTGTCAGAAGTCATGTCAGGACACTCTAGTAGGGAAACAAAAGGAAAGATGTTTCAAAATGAAAGCAATACAAAGCATCCTGGGCACCTGTCAAGGGAAATGAAACCTCGGTTTCATCCGGTGGCCTTAGGGCCCCCCACTGGGCCCACGAGTGCCCACCCGCCACACTCAGAGGTGTCCTGGCCTTCACCTCTGCCTCCCACGTGAGGCGGGGAGGCCACTCTCTGAGGAGGGCCCGCGCCTGCCTTCCCACTCCCGGCAGGGCTCACCCGGGCAAAACCAAAGTCTGTTCATCCCAGTCTCCATCTTCTGCTTCCTGATGAGAAGAGGTGGCCAGCTCCGCGCAGGTCTGGGGGGCAGGGCACCCTTGCTGTGCGGGGGCTCGTGGGCCGCCAGGGTCACCTCTGGCCGGTGTGCTGGCCGTGTGTGCAAGGTCCGGCGTGTTTCTGGAGCTCAGGCTTTGGGGGTAGGCACGAGCACACCCCCAGCTCCGAAAACAGCCCCAGGCTCCAGGATGGCCCCTGCCTGGGACAATGGCTTCCAGAAAGAATGTCCATCCTTGGACGGGCTGAGTGTACTGGGCAGTGGCTGCTGGAAGTTTCTCAGATGGAATCTTCTCCCCTCAGGGACAGGAACCCAGGTGGGAATGGGGCCTGGATGGAGGGGTGCCTGGGGGGTGTAGGGCCCCACTAAAAGCAATGGGGACCAGGGTTGAGGACGGGTCTTTTCACGCCTCAGTGGTTACGGCAGGATGAGCCCACAAAGCGCCAGGCCAGAGGCAAAGTCACCCTGGCCGGTGTCCACACCCACAGCCAGCCAGCCCTCTGACCTCAGGCACCCACCACCCAGGCTCAGCCACATACACTCCTTGCCCGGCTGGTGGCCTGCTCCTGCACGGAACTCAGCCCTCAGGGTGCAGCACAGAACTGCCTCCACCCGGGTGCCTCAGCCCGGGTGCCGGACCACCAGGGCCTGGGCTGGGGATCCCCATCCTGGAACCCGCCTGCCCCAGGCACGTACGCAAGGGAGCCAGCCCTGATGGTGCCAGCCGCCAGAGGCCTCCCTCTACTCTGTCCGGGCAGGGGGCCCCACAGCCGAGGGGGTCGCTGAGGTCTGGCAGGCTGGATCCAGGCCCCGGCCCAAGCCAGGCCTCTGCTCCAGTCTCTGGATGAGGCTCGGGACCCTGCCCACTCTGCGGGCCCAGGGAGGGGTGAAGGGTGCAGGGCAGGCACAGAGACCCTGCTCAGCACCGAGCTCCCAGCTGGGCCACCCCCCCAAGCCCAGTCCTCAGGCTAGATGGTCCTCCCCACCTTCCTCCACCAAATTCTTGCATCCGTGAGGTCAGCAAACACACCCACTAACCACCGAGGCAGCAGCCAGGCGCCAGCTCAGGACGGCTGAGTCAGCCAGGCCCAAGTCTCCTACCCCGCCTCCAGGGGCTGCCAATGCTGGGCACCAGCCACTGGCACCCAGCAGAGCATGGAGAGGCCTGGAACCCCGCTTTGGTGGGGGAGCAGGAAGGCTTCCAGGAGGAGGCCCCAAAGCTCAGCGGGTCAAGGAGAGGGGCAGGGAGCTGGAAGGGGAGGGCCTGCCTGCCTTCCAGGCTAAGGGACACTTGCCCAGGCAAGGACTAGGTGCATTCCAGAAACTGTTGAGTCCCCGCCCAGTGGTGGCCATCAAGTCCCAAGTCTCTAGGCTGGAGTGTGTCCAAGAGTCAGCAAGCACCTTTCCTGGCTCTCATGGGTGCTCAGGGGCCCTCATACGGGCCTGGCCTGCTGCTCTGGGGCCCACCTAGAAGACGCCTCCGGGGCTGGGGCTGCTGGGCTGGGGAGGGGCCGCACCCACCCCTGGGAGTGGGCACTGACAGGCCAGGAGCTCGGCGCCTCGTCCCCAGGTGATCGAGGGGCGGCATGTGGCTAGGTGGTCAGGGCAGGAGCTGGGGCAGGTCTGGGAAACCCGCTGGCCCTGGCCCCGCCCACCCGGCCCTCCCCAGGGCGCAGGGCTCAGAAAGATTTGTCGGACAAATCCGGGAGCCATGCTCCCTCCGCACGTTCTCGTCGTTAGAGGTTCCTGGCGTTCTTCCGCACGGGTGGAGAAACCGCCTTGGCCACCGCTGGTGGCGTGTGCAAGCCCGACTCACCCGCAGAGTGCGGGAGCAGACCCCCAGGGCAGGGGCTGTATCGCCTCCATCAGACTGGGGCTGGACAGAGCCCCCCTCCGTACACCCGGGGCCCCGGGGCGCTCCGCCCCTGTGAGCTCCAACCGAGAGCGAGATGTCAGAAGGGACTTCCAGAGCTGGGGGACTGCCTCTCCCTGGCCAGTCAGGCTTCCTGAGCCTGTTCTGGGCAGGCCCACCCTAGACAATGTGGGGGTCGTGGACCAGGTCCGCAGTCTGGCAGGATTGATTAGGCCGGACAAGCAGAGTGGGTGACAGAGGGCATGGGCGCAGCAGCCCCAGGTGCCTGGAGCAAGGGCAGCTTCCGCAGGCCTGCTGCCCGAGCGGCCTGGCAGAGAGGAGGCAGCCTGGAGACCACTCCCATGTGGGAGCGGTCCCGGAGGGCTGCCCTGAGGAGGCTGCAGGGGCGGGCCCGGAATGCTGGGGGCGGTCTCCATCGCGGAGCACCGGGAAGGGGAGGTGGGCCTTGGACTGGAATCCAGCTGGCCAAAGCAGGGGTCCCACGAAGGGGCCACAGGCAGATGAGCACGAGCGACACTGGGGAGGCGGCCCACCCGCCGCTGGGGCTGGACCTGGAGGAGGGGTCGGGGTGACAAGATGGGGCGCAGTGCAGACCAAGAAGGGGGCCTGCAACGAGGTCTGAGGTGGGGGAATGGATTCCAGATGTTTCCCAACCCCCCGCCCCGCGCGTTCCGCACCCACCGCCACCACTGGCCGCCAAGAGCGAGGCCGGCAGCGTGGGGAAGGAGCGACCTCGGGGAGCAGCAGCCGCCGGGGGATTTCTAGGCGAAAGGAGATCCCCAGAAAGTGCGTCGGCCGGGGGCGGGGTGGGCGGGGCCTCCCGGAGACCCCTCCCCGACTCCGCCTCCGGGCCGCGCCCGCTCCCCACGTGGCCGCGAGCCGGCCGACGCGGCGGGGCGGCACCTCCTCTTCCGCGAGCCCCGCGGAGCGGGAGCCCGAGCCCAGCCCGGCCCAGCCCGAGCGGTGCGGAGCCCGCGGTGGGTGGCCTGGCGCGGCCCCCGGCCCGACCCGAGTGTGCGCCGCTGCACCCCCGCCCGGTAAGTCCGCGCTTCTGGGTCCCCCGCCCCAGGAGCCGCAGGGGAAACTGAGTCCGAGTGAGGGGGCTCTTGGGGTTGGGGAGGGGGGCTGGGACAGCGCGGAGTGCGCCCTAGGTGCTGGCACAGGGCGGCGGGCTCCCAGCTCCCAGCTCCCGGTCGGGGCCCTGGGAGCCCCCCGTGGTCCCGGGTCTCATCCCACCCCAGACCGCCGACCCCGTGTGGAGACGCAGCCGGAACGCACTGGCTGCGGTGGTGGGCCAGGGGTCAGCCGGGCCAGCGCCCCGCCCGGAGCTGGCAGCATTTCCCCTTCCCGCGGCTGCCACATCCTGACCATGAATCAGCCACAGTTGGGAAAATAAACTTCAACTTCGGGTCGGCAGCCCGGTGGCCCCGCGAGGTGCGCGCGAGCCGGGGGTCCCGCTGGTGCTGCTGTGTCTTTAGCTGCAGGCGCGCAGGTGGACCCACAGGGCACCCTGGCACCCCGCAGACCGGCCTTGGAGGGGCGAGAGCCCCCATCACTGCGCTGGGTTCGTCCCGGTGGGCGGCTGCTTCTGTGTTCCTCCAGTCCCGTCCCTGGACCCCCTTCCTGGGGAGGGACCTGAGGAATGAGCCTGTCCTTGGGGGGAAGCCGGGCTTACCAAGGGGCACCATCAGCCTGCAGCTGCTCCGGCCCAGCTCAGGCAGGAGGTCTGACCGCCTAGCCTCCTGAGGTTCTGTAACCCAGGACTCCAGGCTGCATGGGGGCCCGGAGTTGTGACCACCAGCGTCAGTGCCCCGCTCTAACACACGGAGAGTCAGGCACACCCACATGGGAGCTGGATTTGGGCACCTCCCTTCCCACCAGCCCTGCCCCCCTGGTCCTCCAGCAGTGGGACCTGGGCAGGAAGCTTGCCTTCTCTGGGCCTCGGTTTCCCCATCTGCACCCTGACAGGTGGGGACAGTAGCTCAGGTGTGGACTTCCCCCCTGCACCCAGAGCAGATGCCCCAACCCCCTCCACAGCGGTGCCCAGGGCAGGGAGCGCTCCGGGAGAGGGTGCTGCAGTCCTGGCGAGTCCGGGATCTGCACTTGGTTCTGGGTCTGGGGCCTCACACTGCCCCCATCCCTCATCGAGGCAACATCGAGTCTCAATTTAAAAAGCCAGGTTGGGGCAGTAGCCCCCAGCGGCCTCCTGTCCCCTGTCCCTGTCCCACCGAGGAGCTCAGGGACAATGGACGGGTCATCACGGCCAGCAGACAGGCAGAGGGGCCCTGCCCAGGAGAGGACCGAGTGATCAGCGGGGGCTGCCCTCCTGGGACCCAGCCAGGCGGCCTGCCCCACGAGGGCTCACTGCTTTACAGCAAAGAGTTAACCGTCAGGTGAGGGCCCCCCGTTTTGTGGAGGTGCTGACGGCTGTCGGAGCTAATTGCGCACACCTTACATTCCGGGACCGCGAGCTCCTCACCTTAAATAGACTCTGTTCGCCTTTCCTCAAAGTGCACTGGATTTCAGACTGGAAAAGTTAGCAGGTTCGTGCGGGCGGGGGAGGGCTGTATGGTAGCTGGAGAATAGCGGGGTGCTGCCTGTGCATGAGGCACGCCACCGCCGGCCTGGCTCCGGACTGGGGTGTGGGCACTCTCCGAGGCACCCAGAGGAGGAACCGGGGGGCACAGTCGGAGGGGTGAGGCTGGCTCGGCTGCCTGGCCCCCTCCCCCACTGCACCTCGCACCCAGCAGGGGTCTAGTAGTTGCATGGTTCAAGGCCCACTGGACACAGTGGGCTGGGAAAGCAGTAGACCGAAGTGGGTCTAGGGGGGACAGGCCGGGATCGGAAGGCTGAAGCCAGGCTGGAGTCAGGCCTGGGGGGCCTTGGATGTCCAAGATGAGGAGGCTAGTTTGTACCCATTATAAAGGAAGGCGTGTGTGTGCTGGCAAGCTCCCGGTCCCTGGAGGTGTGAGAGAGGACCGGACCGTGGGACCGGCCCCCCAGCCTCACCCTAGCCAGGAGGGCCTTGCCAGACCCACCTCTGAACACCGGACAGCCCGGGGCCTGAGCTGGCATGGGGTCTGTTCGCCCGATGCCCACCTACCCAGCGCACGGAGAACGCTCCAGACAAGGGAAACTCTTGCTCCAGGACCGCCAGCCTCCTCCTCCGCTAGGCGGGTGGGGGAGGGGGGCAGGGCGGGCCTGTCCTCCCAGGAGGGCCCCACCGCGTCCTTCCCCAGGGGTGAGTAAGTAAGGTGCGTGGCTGCTCAGGGCCTCCCCTGCCCTCCGGGTGCACCGCAGCCTCCTGAGAGTGAGTCCCGAGGCTGGCCCGTGCGCTGCAGCAGTCCAGGGCCCGAGCGGAGTCTGTGCAGAACGGGCCAATGAACGGAGGGATAGGCCAGCCGCCGAATTCCCACCCCCGGCCTCCAACCCTCACGCCCAGCCAGGGAGGCCCGTGTTCCGTGAGGATCATCTGTTTCACAGAAGAGGAAGCCGAGGCACAGGGTTGTTGGCTTGTAGAGTCCACGGTGCCATTCTGGCAGGACGCATGTATAAAGCCCCTACTGTGCGCACCAAGCTTCCAGGCTCACCGCACTGCTCCCATGGGCCAGAGCACAGGCCTTCCGGGCTCAGGGTGAGAACTGGCTGGCCCCAGGGAGCACCTGGACGCCAAGGCTGTCCACCGGCCCCCATCACAACCACTCAGGGAATAGGAGAGTCTAGTCCTGGCCAAGCAGCACCCTCGGGCCTCCCAACAAGGGAGGGGGCAGGCCCTGGGGCACCCACCTGGGTGACTCTGGAGCAGCCCATGCAGGCAGGAGGGGGCGGTCACAGCCACTGGGAGGACTAGGCCCCAGAGCTACCTGAGGACAGGGTCGCTCTGCACGCGCCAGGCCACCCGCTCCCCGTGTGCTGCTGGGGCACCCTCCTCCACGCCCCTTCCGGGAGCCTGGCCCAAGTGGGAAAAGAGGTTTCTGTGAGGCTGGCCTGGGCCGACCCCACAGGGAGGTCAGCTCAGAAGCTGACCTGAGCAAGGGGGCATGGCCGGTGCTGCTGACCATCCTCAGGCAGGACCCTCTGAGGGAGAGAGACTGGCAGGAGACACCCTTGGGGAGGTGGAGGCAGGCCATGCTTCCATTCAGCAGATGGTGGCACTGAGGCTGAGCCTCCCAACCTGGCCTCAAGGCCACCCCGGGGCTCAGTGCGTCAGTTCCAGAGACACACATGGCCCTGGGTGGTGGCTTCCCTGGACTCCCCAGCCCCCAGCACGCCCAGGCCAGCCAGTGCCCACCCCTACGCGAGCGTGCGTGCGTGCAGGCACACACACACAGCTGGTAGGGCAGGGCTTTGTGTCTCTGAGCTCGATCGGGGTCTTGCAGAGTGCTGGTGGACGTGAGTGTGGACGCCGGCAGGGGCCCTGGTCCGCTGTGTCAGAGGGCATCAGTTTCTCCACCTGTGCCTGGCCCCAGGTCCTCTTGGGCCCTGGGTGTGACCTCAGTGTGCGGCTTGCATCCGCCACCATCCAGGTCCCCCTGCCCATGTCCCCAGTTCTGCTCCAAGTACAGCCTGGCCCTGCCGTCCACTCGCAGCAGCAGGGAGGTCAACGTCTGCTCAGACCCAGCAGGCAGTGGGCGGAGGGCACCCGTCCCCGCCTCCCACCTGCACAGCCTGGCGCGCCCGGGTTGGGTCCTGCCCGGTTGGAGGCCCCCACTGCCCCTATGCTTGCAGGCTGGCGTGGAGGGGAGGGGGCAGGGGAGAGGGGGGCTGCCCTTGGGACGCGGCAGAGCAATGGGAGGGAGGCCCAGAGGTGGGACCTGGGAGATGACTTTTGAGAGGAGGTGGGGAGGTCCAGCCCGGGGGAGGTGGGGAGGGCTTGCAGGCCAGGCAGGTGGCACAGTCTCAGCCAACCCAGCATCCCTGGAGGACATCCTGGCCATTTTACAGATGAGAAAACCGAGCCCACAATGGGTCTGCACCACTGGGAAGGACCCCTGGGGTTGTCTGTGCCGGACACCACGTGTCCCGCACACCTGGGTGGGCCAGGCTGCTGGCACTGGCTGCCTAGCCAGGTGGCCCCGGGGATGCTGAGCAGGGGGCGCACCGCAGCTCCATGCCGGCCCGGGTAGCCTGGCTGAGGAGGGGCAGGCGGTGGACACAGTGGATGGGTGGCAGGTGGGCACAGCGCTTTCCCGCATTTCCGGGGCTTGCAGATTGTGTCCCGTTGCTCTGTCAGCGGCCCCAGGGGTTGGCATCAACGTGCTTATCCCCATCTGAGGACCAGAGCCAGAGCTCTGGGGGGTCCTGTGGCTTGTCCAAGGGACACGGCCAGTCAGTGGCAGAGCCTGATCTCACCCAGAACCTGAGCTGTCCTCTGCCCCCGGGGGCTAGGGCCTCAGCCCCTGGCAGTGCCGGGCCGCCCCTCCCCCACCCTCAATCCGCTGCTTTGTCCTCCTGCTCCGGGCAGGCAGCCTCCAGCTGGGACAGGGGACAGGCCAGGGACAGGGACCATGAGGCAGGCAGCGGGCGGTCTTCAGCCCCATCCCAGCACCCCGAGGCCTCAGCAAGTACACACATCAGGTCCCAAAGCCTGAGGTCTCTGGTCAGCCCTTCTCCTAGGCACCAAGGGTCCTGCCAGCCTGGGAGAGGCCGTTCCTGAGGACAGCAGGGAGACAGAGGAGGGACACGGGGCCTCCTGGAGGAGGCACCTCTGAGCTGCATCTGACGTCAGGGGGACAGCACCCAGGGAGGAGGGATTCTGGTGGCCTGAGGTCTTTCTGTGGCCTGGCAGAGCCCCTGCAGGCAGAGGCTGTGGCTGGGCGCTGGGGCCTGCGGTCTGTCCAGCAACCCCAGATTCAGACAGCACCCTGCTACTTGGAGGCCAGCCTGGTCCTCACATGCAGCACAGGTCTGTGCCTGTCACTCCCCTCCAGTGTCACTGTCAGAACTAGCTCAGCCACCGAAGGCAGCAGTGTCCACTGCTGCCGTCCTCGGCCACCCGGAGCCACTCTCCTGTGCTGGGGCAGGTGGCAGCCCCTCCCCCCGCCTCAGGCCATCCCAGGCGCTGGACCAGACACTCCCGCGGGGTCTGCCTGCCAGCGGCTGGGGGAACGGAGGCCTGGTGGCGGCAGGACGTGCGGCAGACCGGGTCCCTGCGAGCCCTCAGCGCAGGTGGAAGCGAAAGCTCAGCTTCCTGGCGTGGGTGCCTCCACCCCTTCCTGTCCTCCCCCGCCCAGTGAGCCGTCTGCTGGGGTCTGGGGGGCTCCGGGACCACCCCCAGCAGGGTCCCAGAAATGCAATCACACAGAGCCAGGCTGGGGCCCTGCTACAAACACCCTCCTCGCAGGGGGGGCAGGGGCAGGGGCAGCACCAGCCCCCCACCCCCCTCGCACAGGCGTTTCCTGTTTGCCCAAGTCCATCCCCCACACCAGGACGCCCTTTCTGTAGCTTCTATTCCTAACCCAGTAGGGTGGGACCCACGAGGATGCAAACAGGCCGGGCCTGGGCTCTGCGCGGCTAACCTCACGCCCACCCGCCCCTGCTCCTGGTGGCACAGTGGCCTGGCCTCCCTGACAGGGGTGTCCCCTGGCTCCCGGTGCTGCCCCCCGCCCCGCCCCCTCCACCATGCCGCGCTGGGACACTGTGCGCTAGTGCCCTCGGCCCCGCCTCCCTGGTGACCTGAGCCGAGCCCCGTTCCCTCTGAGATTTGGGGCCTTTTCTGTCATTGTGCTCTTTCTCTCTTTCTAATTATGACAAAGACCACATTCACCCCAGATGCAACTTCTGTCAGCATTCAGGCGTGTGTCATGTGTGATATGTTTCATGGTTGAAATCCTACACAGTACGGCTTGGTGTCCTACTTCCTGTCTCTGTTTTTAATTCAACACTGCTGTGAAGGTCTTGGTGCCCACCCACCCCAAGCCACCCCTTCTGTCTTGTTGCTGATGCCCCCATGGTCCAGCCGGCCTCCTCACACACTACGGGGCGCTCCGCCGAGGGCTTGGGAGGCATGGGTCTTGCACCCCATCCTGGGATGGCAGGCAGCAGGGGCCTGGAGCATGGGACAGGCCAGGGGGCCGGGAGGACACTGCCTCTATGCCTGGGGGCGGGCAGGTGATGGGCCGGCACTGGGGTGTTCCTCCCTCCCCAAGGCCCATCGTGCAGGGACCCCTACCTGGGATGAGCTCGAGGGCAGCTGGCCCACATAGGCCCTTTGAGGGCTCCCAGCCTGGTGGGGAAGGTGGTATGTGCCCCATAGGCTCAAAAACGCCCAGGTTCTGAAAGGGGAGAGAGTGGGATGGGCCTCAGGGGGTCCCCAGCCAGGCGGGGCCCCAGCTGCCCCCGAGTTCCGGGCACACGCAATCCAAGGGCTACCAGGCAGTGGAAAAATTTGGAGCTAAAAATACATTGTGGCAGCCCCTGCCTTCAGTTCCGGAACCCCGCTCCTGCCATTTTACCCGCCTTCCCCAAGGAAGACAAGCTCACTCTTTGCACCCCGCCCCCGCCCTCACTGGCTCTGGGCCCAGAAGCACCCCAGCCGCTGTGGGGATGCTGGCAGGGCCGCCCTGAAGCTGCCTCATCACAGCAGCCGGCCCCTCTCACAGGTGTCCCGGTCCCCAGCCTGTGCCTTCCCCACCCTCGCCGCCATTCGGGGTCCCCAGGCCCTTGCAGGGATCAAGGAGCAGGAGGCCCAGCCCCCTCCTCCAGGATGCCGAGTTCTGGCACTTAGCGTGGGCTTCGCCGCCCCGCACACTCAGCAGCGCAGCCCGGACACAGCCGGCCCTGGCGACCGCCTCAGGGGCTCTCCCTCTCTGGCTCAGTTTCTCCATTTGCTTAGCCGGCGCTCGTCTCTGAGGTCGGGCTCGGGGGCAGCTTTGACCCCGCCCCCGCCCCCACGCACGCAGCTTGACAGACAGGCAGGGGCGGTTGCTTGCCGTGAGTCAGCACCGCTGCCTGGGCATGTGGGCGCCGGGTTTAGGTGCGGGCAGAAAGGCAGAGGGGTGTGCGAGGGGGGCCGCGTCCAGTCTCCTCCAGGTCCTCAAGTCAGCCCCAGTGTGGGCTGGATGAGCGCGGGGGAGCACTGGGCTGACCCCGGCGAGCTCTGACGGAGGCCCTGACTCCTGGAGACACAGTCCGGAGGGGAAGCGGGGCCCCGCCCCAATGAGAACCCCACGTTATTGGTAGAAAAACTCGAACGCTGGAGAATCGCGGGCAACATCACACTCCTGTTGGAGCCCCAGCCTCTTCCTCAGCAGACTTCCACTGGTGCAGGGCTGGGGCGGGGGAGAGGGGTGGGACGGGCTGCCTGGGGAGGGGGCACCTCCCAGCTGCCCTGGGTACAGGGTGCGACCTGAGTCGCAGCGTCCTTGGACCCTGCGAGACCCTCGAGCGCTTCTGCGGGTGGTGCTGGCTGCAAAAATTCTGCGAATGCAAATTCCTGCGCTGGCCCCGCCCCCACGCGGGTGGGGCCCCAGATCGCATTCCAGCGGGTGTGGCCCCGCCCCCGGCAGGCTGGCCACGCCCCACCCCGCCCTATCTCGGCGCCAGGGCTGGCCGGGGCCGGAAGTTCTGCCCGCAAGTCTGGCAAGGCTGGGCAAAGCTGGAGAGCCGGGGACCGCGAGACCACAGCCACAGCGCTCCCGGGAGCTCACTCCGTGCCCGCCAGGTCCAGCTTCTGCACTGGGAATCCCGCAGCCACCGCCCCTTTACAGATGGAGAACAGAGGGGCAGAGTCACTTCCCCGCGGCGCACAGCCAGCGAGCCTGGCTTGTGTCTCCCAGCATGCCGCCTCCCACGCAGGTCCCCTCGCTGTTCCGATTCCCACTGGGGCTCGGGGCGGAAATGTTCAACCACCACCCGGATGGGAACGAGCAGAGGCGGTTTATTATGAGCCGCTTCAGGCTGGGAGTCGGTCACCGCCCTTTGCATTTGACAGAGACTCCAGGCAGGCAGGAGGGCGGAGCAGCTCATATTTTTGTTATGTGTATATACGTTCACTGTTAGTGTGCGTGTGTACAGTGTACGCATGCGCCGCATCGATACGTATTCTAAGTATTCATTTTTAAGAATTACTTTTTTTAATTTTTTCTGTTTTTTATCTTTGAGAGACAGAGAGAGACAGCATGAGCAGGGGAGGGTCAGAGAGAGAGGGGCACACAGAATCGGAAGCAGCTCCAGGCTCTGAGCCACCAGCCTAGATTCTGACGCAGGGCTCGAACCCACAAACAGTGAGATCATGACCTGAACCGAAGTCAGACGCTCAACCGACTGAGCCACCCAAGTGCCCCTATTTTTAAATTATTAACATTTTGTTTTATAATTATTATTATTATTATTTACGTAAGTAATCGCTACACTCAACGTGGGGCTCGAACTCACAATCCTGAGACCAAGAGTCAGATGCTCCTCCGACTGCGCCAGCCAGGCGCCCCACATCGTGCATCTGATGCATGATCGTTGCCGTGTATGCGCGATGTCACGTGCACGCATATGAGGCGTCCGTGTAGTGCACGCGTGCATGTGACACGATACATGCTCACTGCGCGTGTGTGATGGGCATGTGCGTGCATGTGCGGTGTGTATGTACTGCAGAATGCGTGGGTTAATGATCACTATGCAGTATGTGCAATATCTGTGTGTGCGATGGATGCATGGAGTGCACACTATAGAATGTATAGGTTGATATATTAAAGCCTTTTCTGTATATAGAAAGCTTTGTTGAGGTGCAAAGTGGGGCTCAGGGGTAGCCGGGGGGGGGCTGGGGGCCTGGGGAAGTGAGGCAGCCCACGTGACTGCACGGGGAGCCCTCGGCTTTCTGCTCGGTCCTCCGTTGGAAGCGGCAAGGAGAATTGTGGGAGCCGCCATCCAGCCCCAGCCTCTGGGGACACTGTCCCAGGGTGGCTGTTTGTCAGAGATAGAGGTCCGACTTCCGGCCGGTCTGCCGTCGGGGGAGCGGGCTTCCTCCTGGGCTGGGCTGCAGTTTGTGGGTCAGAGTCCTGTCTGTATATCTGGCCTGGCCGCCGTCCATCCGTGATGGAGCTCATCCTGAAGGGCAGTGGGAAGATGGCTAGGGAGTCCTCCCTAGGGAGACGCCCCGGGATGAGGCTGGGCAGCCCGGTGGCATCACAGAGGGAGAAAAGTCAGCCCCACCCAGCTGGACTCTCTCCTCGCTGGACAGGGCGCCCTGGCCACACGGGGCCACAGCCCAGCGCCTCGTGGCGCATGGCCAGCTTGTGACACTCAGCTCCAAGGCGCACCGCTTCATGGACAGGGAGGTGGATGGGCTGGTCACCTGCCTCTGTGGTCCCACCCACCCCACCTCCACAGAGCAAGGGAGCCCCCCCAGGTGGGGTCTCTGGGGGTAGTGGGCCCGTGGCCCCCAGAGGCCACTCAGGCTGGCTCTGAGGGGTTGTTTTCGGCATCTAGGGACCCCTGGGGCTCTTGGCTGGGGAAGATGCTTGGGAGGCTGGAGGCCTGGCCTGGGAGAGTTCGTGTTCCAGCCGCTCAGCCTGTGCCAGGGAAACAGGGACTGGGGCCAGTGGGCGGGGTGGGGGTGGGGAAGGGAGGGTCAGTCCGCTGTGTCTTTAGGCGGCAGCTCCTGACGTCTGTGGCAGTGTGCACCCTTCATGGTGGTGGGGCGGCCCCCTCCCCTGCCACCAGCCGGGCAGCGCAGCGGTCAGCGGGGATGAGGCGCCAGGAGGGTGTGAGGGGCAGCCCGCGGCAGGGCCTGGAATGGGTGGGCAGAGGCAGCCGGAAGGTCTTGCGCATCTGGGTGAGTGGACGGTGGGGGAGGGGCGAGAGGGTCAGGCCTGAGGGGACAGGGGGCCTGTGCGGTCACAGGGAGGGCTGTAAGGGCTCCTGGGGGAGGGTGGCAGGACCCCTCTGCAAGGCCGCCCACACCCGCTCCCTCTCTGGGCACCCCCAGCAGGCTGACGCCAGGGTTCAGGCGGGGAAAGGGGTGCCCAGATGGGTCGAGTTGCCGGTGCACACAGAGCAGAGCCGCTCTTCCCCCCGACCCTGAACTGCCTCCTCGGGGGACCCAGTCAGCCAGACAGGAGGATGAGGGAGGGCCCAGAGCCAGGCTGGGGACAGGCCCCTGGGCTCTCGTGCCCACTCAGCCTCCATCTCCTGTGTGACTTCAGATGGTCCCTGGGGTCTCCCCACCACTTACCGGGTCCCGCATCCCTGAGACCCAGGCCAGGCTGGACAGCCAGCCTCTCTCAGCCTCCCTCGGATGGGGGTCCAGTCTCACTCAGCTCTGCCCTTTCCAGCCCCGGGGGCGGTGGGCATGTGACACGGCTTCTCTGGGCACCTCCCCCGTTCCTGCACTGTCACATGGGCATGGCGGGAGGCTGCTGGGCCTGGGCAGGCAGTGGCGGGGCCCTGGGCATGTGCACAGAGGGAGGGTGCCAGGGCCTAGGCATGAGCACCGGGGGAGAGTGGCGGGGCCCTGGGCATGAGGCGCAGGGGTACCAACGCGCTCTGCTCCTTGGGCTCCTGCGGGAGCCCCGAGTCCTTCTCAGGCTCTAAATATAAGACCCGAGCCATACATGGTGGCGGGACAGCCTGGGCTGCCCCTGACCTTTGAGCCAGTCCCCGGGGGCCGTGGCTGAGGACGGCGTCACCACCCAGGGCCTGGAGGAGGGGGGCTTGCAGGGGGTGGTGATGACGGAGGCACAGCCCGTCTGTCCTCTTTAGGGGGAAAAGTGTGTGTTAGGGGACATCCGGTGCTCTGGCCACACAGGCTTGCAGACGAAGGGCCCCAGAAGCCGGGGCCTGGCAGGGCTGCTCCCCCACGGGGAAGGCCCGTGACTGGGTGGGCGCCTGGCATGATCCTCACGTCAGCCCCTTCCCCAGCACACGCCTCGGGCTGGGGGCAGCCCAGAAGCGCCCAGGGCCTGGAGCTGCCCTGCCGTCCCTGACTGGCCTTGCCCACTGGACAGGGGAAGGCCCTGGGACAAGGCAAGGGAGCCTCAGAGACGCCACTTCTGTTACATCATCGCCGCTGGGTCAGTGGTGTTCCTGCCGGCGCAGCCGCCTTGAGGCCTCGGGTGGGCAGGGAGCCGGTGCTTCTGCCCGCCCAGCCGCCGAGGCGGTTCTGGCGGGGCTGGGCACCGGGAGCACCTGGCACGGAGGAAGCCCGAGGGCAGCGGCAGCCCTGATGGGACGCGAGTCTGCCCACAGCGTCCCCCCGGCAAACCCGTTGGGCAGGTGGGGATACTGAGGCAGGGAACACCGCCCATGTGGCCGGGTTGGGCTCAGGACTCACACGCCCGCCCGCCCTCTCCACCCTGCAGCTCGGCAAGATGTCGGTGAAGGAAGGCGCGCAGCGCAAGTGGGCGGTGCTGAAAGAGAAGCTGGGGGCTCAGGACGCGGACCCCACGGAGGCCAACCTGGAGAGCGCGGACCCCGAGCTGTGCATCCGGCTGCTGCAGATGCCGTCCGTGGTCAACTACTCGGGGCTGCGCAAGCGCCTGGAGAGCAGCGACGGCGGCTGGATGGTGCAGTTCCTGGAGCAGAGCGGCCTGGACCTGCTGCTCGAGGCCCTGGCGCGCCTGTCCGGCCGCGGGGTGGCCCGCATCGCCGACGCCCTCCTGCAGCTCACCTGCATCAGCTGCGTGCGCGCCGTCCTGAACTCGCAGCGGGGGATCGAGTACATCCTCAGCAACCAGGCCTACGTGCGCCAGCTCTCCCTCGGTGAGCCCCGGCCGGGCGGCCAGACCGGCACAGACACCCCGTCGTAACTCTGCGTGAGGCTCCAGGCCATGGAGGGCAGCGGGGGGGGGCTGGGGTCACAGGACAGAACTCAGCTGGGCAGGCGGGAAGGGCTTCCTGGAGGAGGAGCCAGGTTCCC
The DNA here is from genome assembly GCA_004023845.1 of Helogale parvula. NCBI lineage: Eukaryota > Metazoa > Chordata > Mammalia > Carnivora > Herpestidae > Helogale > Helogale parvula. The sequence goes on along the minus strand of PJEM01015998.1, from coordinate 2,520 downwards.
ATTCACCCCAGGTCACCTTGGAGCCACCGTCCTCCGCCAGCTGCGCCTCGCTGCCCCCTCTGTTCTGTGACTTTGCCTGGCCTTTCCGTCCAGCCCTGTGCTTGTTGGGGCCCCACCCCCTTCCTTGTCTCTGGCTTACACCTCGCTCACCACCCACAAAACACAAGCCCCGCTGACATTCCACCCAGCTCCCAGCCCTTTCACCCTAGCCGGAACCACCGCCCTGCAGTTCCAGCCAGCGCTCGCCGTGGTATCTTCCCCCACCTCCCCCCGCACCCCTGCCCCTACCCGACCCGTTCTGGCTCCCCTTCCAGCCCCCAGCCTCCACCTCCCGTTCAGGCTGCTCTCTGCCTTTGTGTGCCTGTTGACTTTACATTCTCACAGTCACCTCCTCAGGGAAGTCTCCCAAGGCTGCGCCCAGGATTAGTCTTCAGCCTTTGAGAGCAACCTCAAGTGGCCCTTAGTGAACAGGGATCACTGTGTGTCCCTTGCCTGCTAGGCTGTGCTGCCCCAAGGCAGCCACCAGGTCCCACTGATTCTTAGGGCTCCAGGAGGGGGCAGTGGTGGGTGAGTCGGCGGGTGGGGTGGGCGAGTGCCTGTGGCCAATCAGCCACAGGCCGCCTGATTGCTGCCCTACCCAGCCTGGGCTGCGCTGTGCCCCCCGTGCCAGCTCTGGCCATGAGGATGAGGAGGTATCACAGACTGTCTGTCATAAGCACACTTGGTACTGAGTTTGATGAAAACATGGGCCCAGCCCAGGGCCCTGCGCCAGTGTGGGCCCTGGGCCCAGATCCAGCAGGGACCCCCCTCAGAGCTGAGGCCCAGCCCAAGCAGACCCCTGCCCGCAAGCCCCTCCCTGTGGGGTCTGTCCCTCTGGTCCTGGAGGCAGTCCGTGCACCTGGGGAGGCCAGCCCGGAGGTGGCCGTGGCGCCGGGGCGGAGCGCCCTCTGGTGTCCACCTGCGGGACTGTGAGTCCGGGTCCGACAGCGCCAGGCGGGGAAGAGCCCCTGAGAGGAGGGAGGAGGAGGACCCCGGCCTGGGATCAGGGGTCCCGCTGAGACGCCCCGCCCTCGGCAGCTCTGGACACGTCCAACGTGATGGTCAAGAAGCAGGTGTTTGAGCTGCTGGCTGCCTTGTGCATCTACTCGCCCGAAGGCCACGTGCTGACCCTGGACGCCCTGGACCACTACAAGGTGAGCCTGGGGGGGGGGGGGGGGGGTCCTGGGCCCTCGGGGGGCGGGGCACGCGCTGACCCCGCCCGCCTCGCCCTGCAGACCGTGTGCAGCCAGCAGTACCGCTTCAGTGTCATCATGAACGAGCTCTCGGACAGCGACAACGTGCCCTACGTTGTCACCCTGCTCAGTGTGATCAACGCCATCATCCTGGGCCCTGAGGACCTCCGCACCCGCTCGCAGCTGCGCGGGGAGTTCACTGGTAACCGCCCGCAGCCCCTTGGCCTCCCTGTGCCTCCGCCGCCAGTGCCCCTTGGCCAGCCTGGCCCGCACTGCCGCCCCAGGACCCCAGAGGGTGGAAGCAGCCCCTGCCGGCTCCCTCTGGGGGAATCGGGGTGAGGCTGATCTCCAGCTCCAGTCCTGCCAGTAGTGGCGATGACCGCCTAGCGGGTGCAACCACGTGTCCCTCCACAGTGCTCCTGGTCCCGCAGGCATGGCAGACACCCCCTCCCACTGCCTTCCAGGTGGTGGGAATGCGCCCACGCACGGGAGGGCAGAGGGGAGGCATCAGAGATGCAAGTGACCGGGGCAGGGGGCTGGTGGGAGCAGCCTCTGAGGCCCGCTGACCCCTCCTGTCCCTCCCAGGGCTACAGCTGCTGGACATCCTGACACGGCTGCGGTGAGTCCCCGGCACCGTTGTCCAGAGCCAGGCTCACCCCCCTCCCCGAGTCCCACACAGCACCTCCAGAGGGGCAGGAGGGGACTTCCGCCCGCCAGACCCAGGCCCTGGTGACAACGCAGTGTGCCAGATGGGCCACTCTGCAGAGTCTCCCTGCCTGGGGCCTTGGCAGCTGCCCCTGGAGGCCAGGGGTACTACCTGCAGTGCAGGATGCCTAGCTGAGTAGGAGGGCTCTTTCAGTGTAAGTATATCCCAGATATCGCTTAGGATATACTTATGCTAAAGGTCACTGGGTGTTTGTCTGAAATCCAAACTTATTTGGGTACCCAGGAATCAATGTAGCTGAGAACCCCCACCCTGGGCTTTCTCAGGCCCACTCTCCTGGATGGGACACTGGGAAGGTGTGTGTGTCCCTGCCGCTGAGCTGGCCTCAGGCTGAGGGGTGCTGGGTGCCAACAGGGGCCCGCCTTGTCGCCAGGGGCACAGCTCATTGGCCAGGCCTAGATGACTGGCAGGTCCTAGACCCAGTGAACAACCAAGCTCCTGCTGCTCAGGCCAGCAGCCCCGCCCCTGACAGAGGCCCCAGTGGGCCCTTCAGTGTGGTCTGGGTGCAGGCAGGGGACCCCTCAGTGTGGTCTGGGTGCAGGCGGGGGGGGTCTCTCAGCGTGG